>JAQSVH010159339.1:0-60867 GCA_029448705.1 Adansonia digitata | reverse complement strand
CTTGAGTTTGTTGACACCTTGCATCAATTAGCTGATATTTTCACTAAACCATTTGACAAGGATAGATTTTGCACAATTAGAAGAGAACTTGGATTAATGAATGCACCATAAATTCATAATTTAATCCAATCCTAATGCTGTGCCTTACTGTTACTTGCATAATGCTTAGTTTGATAAAACTAGTTTTGCACACTTGCTTGTTTGATAATGCTTAATTGTCATGAATTTATTGAATAATTTTGTTGCATCTTTATTAAGCCTTGAATGATCTTAATTTTGGTCTGAGATATATTTTCAAATGTTTTAAACAGATAGTTAGATCAAACTTACACCTAATTTAATGAGATCTTGTTAAAAATGAACCCATACTAGGCATCTATATCGATTCTTGTACATTCATCTTTTCTGTATCGAGACTTGTTTTCAGTGTATCGATACAAACCCAGATTTGTTCTTTGTATCGATACCTATCCTTTTGTATCAATACACTGTATCGATACTTCTCAGTGTGTATCGATACTTCTCAGTGTGTATCGATATAATAGCAATTTGATCTAAGTATCAAGACCTAGTTCCTTGTATCGATACAGAACCCAGAAATGCTCTTTGTATCGATACTACTTCTTATGTAGCGATACTGACTATTTATTTAGAAACCACCCCGCACAATTTCCTTCTATTCGAACCATAACTATTCATCCTCTCACTCTCTCTCGTTCCATCCTATAACTATCAAATCCTATCATTTTTTGTTTCTCTTCAAAATCAATTGATCCAATAACCAAATTCCTTTATCCCACTTACCAAAAACCATTTCAAAATCACTCATTACCATCCAAACCATCAAGATTTTGACACTTCCTATCACTCTAACCCTCACCGTTTTTCTCTTTAAATTCAACCATTTCGTCCAAATTTCTTTCGATAAATCACCTTTGTCTTATTCCTAAAACATTCCCCATCATTGTTTATACGATTGATTTTGGATCCACTCCTTACATCACATAAATTGAAAACCATTCTTAGTGCTCATCACCTATTTGACAAAACACCTCAAACAACCTTTATCCACTCAACCTGTTTGCCTACCACTTATTTGACAAAAATCCTCGCATAAACCCATGACTCCCAAAACTAAATAAATCGCATGCCGTCAGGGTCCTGTCACTTATACTTTCACCTTTCTACTCATCAACCACCTCCAGCCTAAAATCAATCTTTATTTGACTGTGCTTTCATGATACACGGGCTTGAGAGCATTTCACCACCATTTATGCTTGGATGCCCATCAAATAATGTCGTGTCATCGACTTTCCATTTGTTTAGTTCATCAACTAACTATCGATACCTTTAAACCTTTGACACCTTTGGATGGACCAAAATATGTTCATTAAATGTTCCAGTGCATGAAAATCTTGTTCGTGCCTTCTTTAGCAACGCATCTCTCATTGTTGATGACCACGACAATGTCATTGCTATTTGGTCCTATCTTTTGGGATAAGATCTCCTAGTCAACACGTCTTCCCTCACCTTTGCCTTTAGATTTCTGAATGAAGGTGCCATCAATGAAGGCTCGAGTCCCGCCGCATTACACACCCCTCATAATAAAGCCATGCTTATTCTGTCGGTTGATCACTTACTCTATCTCATCATTTCACATGTGCTTCATCCATACGAGACAAAACATACCTTAATCAGCAATGCAAATTATTGGTGGGTGCATATGATTCAATCTGGCACCCGTCCAAATCTAGCCTACTTCATATTTATGGAACTCGTTCTATGCGTACGAGGTTGTCATAGTCTTCTTCATGGCATGGCCTTGAGTTACTACTTTGAAACTCAAGGTCTTGATATTTCTGGTGACCCTGGTATTATGGTAACCACATATCACTACATCGGTCGAAAAATCTATGGGACTCCTCAGATATGAAATTCAAGGTGATGACTTTGTTCCAAAAGCTCATTGACAGCTGCCACTTAAGCAATCGAATGCTCTCACTCTTGACGATCATAATGAAATGGAGCATGATGAGCCTCTTCCACCTTCGGCTCCTGTGCCCATGGATATTCCCATAATGTTCACATCGATTATGGATCATTTAGATACGTGGGAGGGATATTTTGACACCATTGATGCTCGTCTCTCTATTTTTGAGCAAAGTCATCGAGCCCTAACAGAGCAATTCCATGCCTACTCTGTTACTTTTCCTTGTGCACCTTCACCTACTCCTTCATCCATCGAAGATCCTCCTACCTATGAAGTCTAGTCACCTTAGACATATTTCTTGAAAATTGTCAAACTTTATGTTTTGTGGTTATTATTTTAAAATCATTCAGATTTCTCTTTACATTATGTCTTCAGACTTCTATGCTATTTCATGCTTTTACATTTTCTTGAACATCTTTTACTTGATAAATTTATCCTCTTTATGCTTGCTTATCCTTGAATTTTGTCTTTGATATAACAAAAAAAAGGGAGAAAGAGCTTAAATTTGCATTATGTTCCTTTCTATGAATTAATTATGCATATATTGGAACCCGAATTACATGTTAAACTTAAACTTAAAATCTTGGGCAATTTATTGAGGGGGAGTTATGTCTTTGATTAAACTCAAACATAAGCAAATTTATCTTAAGTTTTGTTATATCAAAATAGGAGATTGTTAACCTGGAATTCAATTTTGATATAACCAACAAACTTAAGTTAAATTAATACTCGACCTCGTATTTATGTTTAAATTGAAAAACATCTTTAAAAAATACAAAGGTTGTAATTATTGAGATGTATTTGAGTCAACAAAAATAAGTTTACAAACAAGTATTGAAGTTTAGTATCGATACAAAGAACATGTGTATTGATACTATGCATAACACCCTCAAATGTATTGATACAATGAACTTGTGTATCGATACAGGTTGCTTAGTATTGATACTCACTCCCTGAGCATTGATACAGGGCTTGTTAGTAGCCAAGGTTTGCATGAAACCCTCAAATGTATCAATACAAGTGTGTATGTATCGATACATGTTGATCAGTATTGATACTGACCCCATGAGTATCGATGCAGAGCTTAGCAGTACCCTATGTTTGGTTGAAATCCTCATATGTATCGATACAAAGGTATCTATATCAATACAGCTTGCTTAGTATCGATACAACAAGTTGTAACGATCACTTTTTTTGAACTGTGTATCAATACTATAGCAAGGGATTGAATGGAAATCAGCATTTATGAAGGCTACAATGGCTCTCCAACCACCATATTAAATGCCCAACGTCTATGAATCAATTTGCAGATATAAATAGAGGTTCCAAATAGCTGAAGGCAGAGATACAAATTTATTGAATCATTGAACAACAAAAGCTCAAAATCATCAAATTCATTATTTTCTACTTGTATCATCTTATACTCTGTAAGTCCATTTGTATCTGATTCTTCTTGTACTTAAATTCCAACAAACATCCACCTACTAGAGGTTCAATTAGTTTGCAAAATACTTCTTTCATTTTATAAAAAGGGTTGAGTGAAAAAGAGTAAAAATACTTAAGAGTTTGGGGTATAATTCTCAAAGTTTTTGAAAGGTTCTATCTAAGCCTTAAAAAATAGTTGTGTAAGGTTATACCTTATCCTTAAAGGTAACAATTTCCTTAGTGAATTATGGAAATCCCTTGGTAAAAAAGTACTAAGAAGAAAAGACGTTTGTGCCGAATTAAAGGACCGAACCTCTATAAGTCCATTGTTGATTTTTCTCTTTTCTTTATCTTATTTAATTTTTAAATTTACAAAGTTTTTATAAAACCAATTCCCCCTTTTGGTTCAATCTCTCCATTAAAGCTAACACTCTTTTAGCAATTATAGAATCAGTGTTTTATCTTGCAGCAGTCTTGCATCTGAGGTTTCCCATTTAATTGATAAATTACTAGAGCTGAATCCTTATAGGCTTCTAATTTTTAAGCTTTTCTTTCTATAGTTGCATGGTGCCCCATGATATATGCCTTATATTCTGCCATATTATTTATGCAATCGAAATCCAATCTGGCAGTGATAAGATAATAGTCTCTTTTTAAGGATATCAAAATCACCCAAATTCCAAGACCTAAAATGTTTAAGGCTTCATTAAAGTACATATTCCATATCGATTCTTTAAGTGGTTCCTCTTCCTACTACACCAAGATATTTATCAATTTTTTGCCGAAGAAATCAAAATCTAAAGGCTGATAATCATTAAGTGCTCGGTTTGCTAGGAATTCAATAATGGCTCTTCCTTTTATAGCTTTTTGACCCACATGGACTATATCATATTTTTGATAATAAGGCTTGCCATCTAGCTATCTATCCAGATAATGTTAGTGCTTCAAAGAGGTACTTGGTTAGACCCATTTTGGTAACTAACCAAATGGTATGATATAACATATACTGCCAAAGCCTTTTCGCAGTCCAGACTAAGGCACAACATAGCTTTGCTATTAAGGAATAATTTACCTTATAGTCTAGGAATGTTTTGCTAAGGTAATAAATGGATTTTTCTTTATTCCTAGTTTCGTCATGTTACCTTAGCATGCATCCCATTAACCTATCAAATACCATGAGCTGGAGTATAAAGGGATGCCCTAGAACTAATTGTACTAGAACCATGGGACTCGATAAGTAATGT
Organism: Adansonia digitata; assembly: GCA_029448705.1. Lineage (NCBI taxonomy): Eukaryota > Viridiplantae > Streptophyta > Magnoliopsida > Malvales > Malvaceae > Adansonia > Adansonia digitata. The sequence continues at coordinate 56,208 of JAQSVH010159339.1, read as the reverse complement.
TTTACTTTCTGAAATCCTCTTTGGCACTCTTTATCCCATTCTCCCAAGTTATGATTTTGAAGGAGCCAAAAATTTGGATCACATTTGTTTACAAATTGGGAAATGAAATGGGCAATGTAATTTAATACTTAAGGAAACATCTTACTTCTTTTTGCATATGTGGAGGTGGTAATTCTTGAACGACTCTAATCTTATTAGGATCAAACTCAATCCCTTTTCCACTTACAGTGAAGCCTAATACTTTCCTTGATCTTGGGCCAAAGGGATGCTTTGCTAGATTCAACTTTAATTCATATTTTCTTAGTTTTTTAAACTTTTGTAAATCTATGACATGTCCTTCCTCTTGAAGCGATTTAGCAATCATATCCTCCATATATACTTCAATCATTTTATTCATCATATAATGGAATAGAGTGATTAATACCCTTTGATAAGTTGCCCTAGCATTCTTTAATCTGAATGGCATTACCTTATAATAAAAAGTGCCTTACATTGTGACAAATATGGTCTTTTCTATTTTTTAGCACTATTTTAATCTGATTATACTTTAAGAATCCATCCATGAAAGAAAATAGAAAGTTTTTTATGGTGTTATCAAATAAAGTAACAATATGAGGAAGAGGAAAAATATCCTACGATTGATTTAAATCCTAATAATCCATGCATATTCTAACTCTTTCATCTTTTTTAAGAACCAGGACGATATTCGCAACCCACTCTGGCATTTGGGTACCTCAAGAAATCCAAACTTGTATTGTTTCTTTACCTCTTCTTTAATCTTCAAAAGCATTTGCAATTTCATTCTTCTTAAGTTTTGCTGAACTGGCTTGCATTCTAGTTTAAAAGGTAATCTATGGACCACTATCTTTGATCTAATCCCAGTATATCTTAATAAGAGAATGCAAAGACATCTTGAAACTCCTAAAGCAAACCTATTGATTCTTTTCTGGTAACAGGCATAAAACAATCCCTATTCTGACTTCTTTCTATCATCCTTATTATCCCTTAAGTTTATCACTTCTATGGGCTCTTCATGCAGCATTATTTATTCATTTCCTGCTGGATTATTTTTAGCAGATAAGGAGGCAAAAATATAATCTTTAACATTTTCTTTAAAATCAACCTCTTTGAAGCAAATAGCCCATTCAAAATCAAGCCTTAAATATTGATTAAGATCATCCATTTCTCTTCGATCAAAAGATTTGTAAACGTAAAATAAAATAAAGAATGGGCAAATAAATATATGGCATGATTTATGTATGTGTATGTAGAAAGAAAAAGGAAATTAAATATACATAAAAGGTTTATGCATTTTACTTTTGAAAATGATAATTTAACATCTTAAATTTCTTTACCAAAAAGATCTTTATGTTAATGTGAGTTCCTAAAATTACTCTGGAATTGGCCCAAACATAATCACTTTCTCAATAATAGTCTAATTTTTCCAGATATATCCAAAAGGGCATGGGCAGATTCCATAATCATCATTTAGCTCCTTACCGTCCTTTCTAGTGGTGGCCACTATTTCTTGAAGGCCTTGTTGATCACCATTATGACATCTTTATTTTCTTTCCTTTGGTTTCTAGATTAAAGACCCCTCTATTATAGAAAATTTCCTTCAATAAGGGGTAATAGGTTGATTTCCAGCTTGACTGTTGATTGATGGCTCGGGTTAACTTGCTTCCTTGAATTTTATTCTCTATCTTTTTTTTTGGCTCAATTCTGGCATAAAACCTAGCCCATGTTTATCATTTTTCCAACTGCATTGATGAATTAGCTTATCCCTTTTTTTTACATAAATTCCTAATGCTCTTCCAGCTTAGGCACATTTCCTACCCATAAGCTTAAGGCCCATGTCAATGCTCTTCAAGAGCTTGGGCTTTAGGATTATAGACACTTTCATAAAAAAAAAAAACAAATGTTAACAACCTCAAAAGTTCAAAATAAACACTCTTGAGTTTAACATTTCCCTCAATATATGGTGCCTAAGTAAAAGTCACGGTTACAATGTCTTTTTCCCTGAATATGCTGACCACTTTTTCATCAACTATGAAATTGACTTTTTGATGAAGTAATGATGGCACAATATTGGCAGAATGGATCCACGATCACCCTAATTAGCAATTGTATGGTAGGATCATGTCTATCATATGAAATTCTACTTCAAATGAGCATAGGCTAATGTTTAAAATGATTAAAGTAGTTCCCTTAATTTCCCTTTTTATTATAATAAATGCCTTGACAACCATTTGCTTGTGCTTAATCTGGCTAGCATCAACTGGCAAATGGGATAGAGTGATTAATGGTATAACATTCAAAGCTTACCCATTGTTAACGAGAACTTTAGGCATTATGGTGCCATTGTAATTTTTTGTTATACAAAGGTTTTTTTTGTGGAAGTGGTCCTTACAGGATTTCTTTGTCACTAAATGAAATGAAATTGTCCGGGACAATGTTGTTTACTAGGCGATCAAGTTGTTTATCGATATATCCTGAGGGACATATGCTTGGTTATGCACTTTTAATAAGGCATTTAAGTGTGGCTTTGAACTGAGCAATTACACTGGCAGAGAAATTTTTGTTGGTTGTTGTTTCAATTGCTCGATAATGCTATGCTCACTATGCTTAACAAACTTAAAAAATTTAGTCGCTTCATTTTTCTTCACTGATTGCTATATTTTTATCGGGACATATTTAGTAATTATAGCTTTATAGGATGTTTGTCCTTTTAATTTTGCTTTCGATTTTGCTTTCATACTAACTTCATTGGTTTTTGGGCAATAATGATGACCGCTTCTAGTCACATAGCATACAACAATAATGTTGACAATAGCTAATTAGCTTGTAGCCTTTAAAGTTGTCACTCCACCATTACACCTTTACGGCACATGCTTATTATCTTTATATGGAAAAGGTGTTGGTGGTCTGATGATGATCCTTAAAGCAATTTCAGTTTTAAGAGGTGTAGCATTTGGCTAGTTACAATAGATGATGAGAAGCCAATCAACATAATAGGGTAGTCGTGATGGTCCTTTATCAGTCATATTGATTGACTTGTCTTTTCTTGATCAACTTCTTTGCAAAATTCAATTTCTCCAATATTCATCTTTATTTGAATCAAAGATAAAAACTTTAGACAATTTTATAGCATATATCTTTAAGTCACATGAAACTTACAAAAATTAAACCTTGGATTTGATTGACTTTTTGAATTCCTATGATTCTAACCAAGGATTTTGGCTTCAGCCAAAATATTCTAGACCTTTTTTATTAGGGTTTTGATTTCTTAGACATTTGCCTCTACCCATTGCTTTTCCTCAATGATTTGAGCATTTACTCCAAGGTCAGAATGATTAGGTAGAGGATTTGCTATAACATTAGGTCTTGGAGCATTGTCAAATTTAAAAGCACCTGCTTTGAGAATACACTAGACCTTTTTCTTAAAAATTAGGCAATTCTCGATTGAGTGGCTTACTACTACATGATATTGATAGTGAGCATTTGGATTGTACCTACTAAAGACATGACCTTCATATGGTTTAGAAAAAAAATGAAAGCTACTAATTGAGCCTTACAAACTTTGTCAAAAGAGGAACCTAATAGGGTTGGGCTGATTTGTTCTTTGAATTGGTTAATTGGCATTACGCGTAGCTTGATTTTAAAGAGGTAGATTTGGGATGATGATCTATGGGGTTGGTGGAGCAGGAGCTTGGGTTGCATTAAAAGAATAAGTATGTTGAGACTGTTAACCCTGGTTTTGATAATAAAGGTGAGGTCCTTAGTAGTAAGGTTAACCAGCAAAATTAATAGATGGAGTGTCTTGCCAAGTCTTTTCTTTTTTCTAATGGAAGATTCACTAGTTGCAACTTTTTTGGCCTTCACAGTCGTCTCAATCATTTCCCCTAATATAACTAGGTAGTGAAGTTCTTGGCTGCATTCCCTACTAACTTGTAATAGTAAGGAGAATGCAAGGTATTTATTAGCAACATTGTGGTCTCCTTCTCTATCAATAGGGGTTGAACTTGAGAGGCCATATCTCTCTATCTCTATACATACTCTTTAAAAGATTCAGTGGGCTTTTTCTTCATGTTTAGCGAAGTTAGCCTATCTAGTACCCATTCCACCATGTGTTTATATTGTTGCAAAAATGCATTTGCCAAATAGGTCTAACGTTCAGATCATTACACTAGCTGAGTGCTAACCTTCATAAACTTTCCTAAAAGCAGTAAATAAGGAACTTGTCATTCTGAGCATATCCAACCATTTTCCTAATTAACATCTTGATATACGCTTGAGGGGATGCAGTGCCCTTGTACTTTTCAAATTCGAGCATTTTTAATTTTGGTGGAAGGACCAAATCTGGATCCAAGCTGACATCTTCGACATCGACACTACTATACAATTCAGCCACTTTTATAGCTTTAAGCTCCTTATTTAGAAGCTATAATTTCCTTTGTTCAATCTTTGTTTCAGTGTGCTCTTTACCCTTCTATTTATGTATTTCTTCCTCATCAATGCTAGGAATTGCTGACACTTCTTATGCAGTTGTAGCTATAACACTTTCCCCTTATGAGAAAACATCATGGTTAATGATAATAACTAGAAGTTCATTAGCTGTGGGGACATTATGTTACTTATTTTGGGTATTCACTATCCATGCCTTTTGAGCATTAGTCATATGTCCTTCAACTGGTACCCCTTTGATCCCCTAGTAGTAGTATCAATATTAATTTCTAGCTATTGGCGAATTGGCTCCCTTTCCATTTAGCAACTCCATCATCTTTTGATATGTGCTTGCAGTTCTTCTTGTCTTTTCATGATGACTGCTTGGGCCTCTTGATGATTTTCTTATAATTGTTCAAGCCTTGCTATGTGATCTTTAACCATTTTTTTGTTCTGTATCGAGTATAGTACTGATAAGTGGGTGGTGATTTAGCTGGTCCTCTAAGTTTAAAATATTGAAACCTTAGAAATTCCAAATTTCCTTGACTCAAATTTTATTAATGAATTGGTGAAATTAATAATCATGTATGAGTATGTTTGTATATAATATATATATGCATGGTATGAATATATGAATGCATTTGTTTGGATGCTTGCTTTAGCAAAAGATTCCAAACCGAAAAGTTTTCCATTAACTTTGTGGCGAATGACATATTTACATCATTGATCATATGGGGATTACATGCAAAGAAAGTCCTAACTTGATCATATTGTTTTAAAGCCTCTTTTAAAGACCAAAGTTTAGTATGCCTATGTTCTCTTATGGGGTTAATCTACATCATTAGGACCTTAATATTTTCCACCATCTTTCTTGCTTGGATAATGGCTGAGTAAATCTGCTCCTAGAGATAATCAAGGTGCATCATTGAGCTACACACCTAGCTGGCCATTGTTTATGCTCATCTTCGACCCACCATAATTTGTTATCCCAATATGCTTCCATGTCATGGTAGAAAAACTGCTCCACTTATTTCTCTTTAAAAGGCTTTGGCTTTCCAAACTTCCAACTCCTCAAAAAGTTTATGCATTTCTTTGATCATTCCTTTAGAATTCCCATTGGAGCTCTCAGATATCCGAGCAAGCTTTAGCTTCTTGTTTTATTTGACCTAATCATTCTTCATTAAATTATACATTTCTTCCATTCTCTGTACTTTTTCTTTTCTTTAGCTTCCACCTTCATTCTTAAATATGCAACTTCTTCTTGAAGTACCCTATTTTCATCACTTATACTTTTCTATTCCTTGGTAGCTTCTTCCTTGATCAAATCAACTTCAAAAGGCATGATAGGCTTTGGCTAGATAAATACTCGAGGAATGGCTTTACCTATGCTAGGAAAAATCAAGTGAAAAATCAAGTTACATCCACTGATTTTTCTCTAAGCATTATAAGTTGGGGTGGTCTAGTCCGTATATGCACATAACCCTAACTCATATCTTTCCCCCCAATGCCAAGTAATTGTCTGCAGTGGTTTCCAATAATTTCCCCTTATATATTAAATCTATGCTAGCTATATCTGAAATCATAGGAATGATCCAATAATGGTACATACTCCACAGTGCCCCATATGCTAAGTGAAAACACAAAAGTTATTTGCTAAACCAATAAACAAATGGTTTTAGTGAAAACCAAAGTGCTCTCCAATCATTAGATGAAAAGTTCTTAAGCATTTCAACCCACTGGTTCTTAGTTCTTGATTTGGGCCACCCTTTCTTAATAAACTCCTGAAGAGGAATGCAATAGAAGAAATATGATTTAACCATCTTAACTCTTTTGCCTCAAAAAATGACTTCGGGCCCAAATATACATAACAAAGCACTTTCGAAGAACGTACCTTGACCTTTCTTTTGGCATATATTGAGTTCTCTGATTATCTTAGCTAGAATGATAGGGACTATATGCATATTCTTTTCTAATCGGGAGAACAAATCTACAACTGCTGCTTGAACGTGTCCCCATACCCTTAGGAAGAAAACCAACCTGCATATGGCTATGATAAATGTTTCAAGGGCCTTCTCAGTGTCAGAGCATAGTTAGATGTATTCCTATAGAAACTACCATGAAATACACTAGCATTCCCCTTTTGCTCAATATAATGGCAACCTAGCTAACAGTCTATGTCAAGAACTTCACCTATTTTCTTATGGAAATTGGTCGGATTGCATTCTTTATAATAAATGGGCCTTGTTTCTAAAGTTTCAAGCTCGAGCAAAGCTGAAATCTCTTCCATAGTTGGAGTCACATTATGCTGATTAAACAAGAAACACTAGAATGATAGAACCCAAAACTTGATTACAGCTTTGACTAATTTGTTCATAAATTTGTATCTTGAGGAGGAGTGCAATTTGCCCATATTTCTCAATAAATTGGGTTTGCTTTGCATTCCCCATCGATCCCATATCTTTGCCAACTCTCTCAAATTATTCTAATGGAGGTCCAGGTGTGTGATGTTTGGTAACTCTACAAAAACTCTTCGATATGAAGTCCTCACATATTTTCTAATTGGACTCTGACTCGAAACAAACCTCCTTAAAGTCCTTAGAAATAATCACTATGTTTACTCATTTAAACATAAAGATAATTGAAAATTAATCTAAGTGGAAATTCTATTTTAAAGTAAGCATTCTTGTATGCATATGAGAAAAAAATGCACCAAAAAGAAAAAAGCATAAGTCAATATCTATAAAAAAACATTAAATGCAAGTAAAAATAAAAAAAATGCAATTATGAAATATTAAAAGTAAATGAAAATCATAATTATTAAATAAAATATTAGAATTATTTAAATAAATGAAAATATTCAAATAAAAAGGAGAAAAAGTTAGGTTATCCCTTCATGTGTCCCTAAGTTTGGTGACATCCAAATTTAGGCATAGTTTTGACTAGGTGGTCAGTATTCACTATATAAAGTTTGAGATTAGACCTCTAAGTCGGTTCTTGAATTCCTAGGCCTGTAGAGGACTAACGGCGTATTGTATCCTTACTCATCATGGGTTTATGTCAGCAAGGGTTCAATTTAAGGGGGAGTATCTCCCATGCCCTTAGCGAGGCTAATTACTCAAGCAAGCATAGGAATTACACCTAGTAGCTTTTTCGCTAACCTAAACAAAGACTAACACCTTTGAAGGCAAAACTACTTCACCCCCTCTTAAAATATTAGGTTATCTATGCCCCCTCCATAAATCTAAAAGAGAAACTATTGGACCTATTCAATATGTGCGAAGGGATAAGCAAACCTTTTTTAATGCAATATTAAAAATAAAACCCTTAACCTAAACCCCTAATAGACAAGACCAAAAAATGGATTAGAATAAAATTATCAAATATTTAAAATAATAAAAGCAAAATTTTTCTTTGGGAAAACAAGAAATTATAATAAAAAACTAGTTGAAACCAAATTAATCATAATTTAATTAACACATAACTAATTTTATGCCTGATTCTCTAACCAGTCCCTAGTGAAGTTGCCAAGTTTTTGTAATGTGGTTAGGATACAAATCTTGACCAGCCAGACTAAAAAAGGTGGGTGTACCCTTTGTTCCTTGAATATCATTATTATTTCTTTTATTTTTAGGGGCCATATCATTATTATTATTTTTTTTATTTTTGGGGATCGAGGCATCAACATGAATAACTCATCTATTTAACCCTAAATAGTTATAACAAAACAATTATTTATTTTGAAGCCTCCACCAATCTTTTTCGGCTAGGTGAGATTGGTCACTTATCAAAGTTCATATTTTAAAGGTTATGAAACCCTTAAAAAAATTTCGAGGTTTGCGATAATACCAGAGATTACGTGAAAGGATCTAAGAGTTGGTTGCAATCATGAGTAAGGATTAATCCCTTGATGATGCCCTGAAATTGGTACATTATTAATTACATTTAAATTTAAATTTTGATTATTATTTGATTCCATTATCCAATATTTAATTATAATTTCCATGTATTAAAATAATATTTTATAAAAACAAATTTACTATTTTGTATGAGAAAATCAAGTTTTCAATGTTTTTTGAAAATCAAAATATCTTCATACCCTACTAGAAAATCTAAGGAATAAGAAAGGTTTTACTTTTACAAAATTTCAAAAATCTCTATTTTTATTTTGAAAAGGATATCTCGTCATTAAAATAATCCATAAAATCCCTTTTGTATTCTGGGAGAAATTCCTTGTACTACTTTAACTTGTAGACATAGCCTTAATTTTAGAAATTCCAGCTTTATTAATAAAATAAAAATAAAAACAAAAACAAAAGATTACCTTAAGATTAGGTTTAGACAAAAGCTACTAAAGTTGACTCTGAAGATTCAAATTTGGTGGAAGTGACCAACATCTCCTTTAAAGTACACTTTCATCATAAAAACATCCCAATGACCTTAAAGGACATGGTTTGTGGTAAATTACTAAAATGCTCCTAAAATATACTTCTGACGTGAAAGTATTCCAATAACCCTAAAAGACTTGATAACCTTATAAAAAGACAAACTTATCCCTAATGTGTACCTTTGGCGAGAAAATATCTGGGTAATCACATAAGACTCGATTGTAAGATAAATTACTAAAATACCCCTAAGGTAACCTTTGATGTCAAAGTATCTCGATGACCTAGAGGATTTGAAAATAATATAAAATAATGACTATAACCCGAAATGGGTACATTGAATATCAAACAAGACCTAAAATACAAAAATTACTAATAGGTCCCTAAATTTCGTACCTTATCGGAGAACTAGAAGAATATATAAAAGGTCTTACTATTTTCTACACCCGACCAAAAACCTAAAGGAATGTTAAAGATAGTCTGAAATTACCAAAAAGCCCTAAAAGTGAAATTTAATATGAGAAATGATCATTGTAACCCTAAAATGCAAAGCTTTGCTAAATGGTCCCTAAACTTTGTATCTTTTCATAATGGTCCCTGCATTATATAAAACACAAAATCAAACATCAAATATATCCAAATCAACACAAAATTAGATCAAAAGTCACAAAATAGGTTAGGCAAAGCAGTTTGGCCTTGAGAAAAATTTTTAATATTTACAAAAAAGTCATAAACTTTTAAAATCAGAAAATGGCCCTAAAAAGGTTAAAAATGTATAATATGTATCAAAACATGTTGAAAATGCATGGAAAACACCTTTAAAGGTATATAAAGCATTTGGCCAAGCATGAAAAATCTTAAAATAAATTTTTTTTAATTTTGTAATTTTGTCCCCATATTTCCATATTTACAAAATAGCCCAAAAAATAAAAAATTCACAAATAAGCCCTTGCTATTGGCCAAGCATGGAAACACATTTCCAAGGCCTTCAAAAATTTTACAAAAATATTTTTAGGTCCTTAAAACTTTTAAACATAACATAATAATCCAAAATATCATGAAATGAAGTATGAAAATTCACTTAAAAGTCATCATCAAATTTGGCCAACATCAATAAACAAAGAAAAATATTTTTACAACATGATTTCATGAATATCAACATATATCCTAATATCTACCAAGTTCACAACATCATCATCATGCATAAAAATCATAAAATATGAACATATGATCAAACTTTAACGATATCCAATCATGAAAATATAGAGGAAAATAGCACAAAATCACATATATAATATCATATCATTCCAGCACCAAACATATATTTTTTTACGAAAAAAATTAAATGATCACCAATAAACATCGAATATAACAAATAAATCAAGAAATATTGATAATAGCCTTCAAACTTAGCCTTTAACTTGGATCAAAGTCCATTAGCTCAAGTCATCAAAAGGTTCACTGAAAGGAAGAATCATGCATGAAATGAACAAAATTTGAAGCTTTTAGAAGAAAATCTACCTTACAAAGCTTTAAAACTTAGAGAAGTTTAGTGTTTTTTGGTATTTTTTCTCATATAAGACAATAGCCTTAGAATGAAGCATCTTCCCCCTATTTATAAGGCGGATGTTTGGCCAAGTGATGAGAAAGCCCCTTTGGCCAAAAATTCCTTTATTTTTTTAATGATTTTTGTTAATTTTTTATGGGTATTTATAAATTATGATATGAATGCATTAAATTGCCATGTACTATTAGTCATGACTAATCATTTTGAAGGTTGGTCAAGATAGGCTCATCTAATGACATAGTACAAAACCAACTAACTTGGCTAGGGGAAAATTGGAATACAATTCAACTAGTTTCCATGAAACTAGCTTATAAAATTCCAAAATTAAAAATAAAATAAAATAATTAAAATTAATAAACATAAACAAAATTGTGGTAATGAAAGAAATAAAATCACAATAATAAAAAAAATCTTGATTGAAAATTGTAAGCTCGTAAAATTTTATGAGAAAAATCCTTATAGAAGAAAATTAATATTTAAAAAAATGAAAAACTCATAAAATAAATTAAAATTTTAAAAATTAAATTAATATGAATTTAGTGAAAGTATTTAGAGAATTTTAAAAATTCTAAACTTAGAAGATTAATTGAATTCAACATATTATTCAAAATATTAATTATTAAGAATGAAAAAGATGAAAACTTGAAATATGGATAAATTTTAACAGGCAAAATTCACGAGCACAATACTAGGATACTAAAAAAATTAAATTTTAAATAATAAATTTGACAACTTGATACCTCATTGTATAAAATCCAATATGGATTTTTCTTAAATATTTTTATATTCGGGGTGAAATTGGCATGAATACAATATGGTTATCAATAAAAATTTACGATGGTCAACTTGCCAATTTTTATGAGAAACCTCCAAAAACTCCTAAAAATAAAAAATTCAACAATGATATCAATTAGGAATATGAATTTCCAAAATTTGAGAAAAAAATATTTAAAAACTAATTTTTCTCTTGAATGGATATTCATCCTTTTTATCTGGATGTATGCTCAATGAACTTCAAAATTGCACTTTTTTGTCACATGCTTATGTTGCCATTTAGATATGACTAAATTAGTCTTGAAAATGCCCAACATGCCTAGAAAAGGTCGAACTCTACCAGGGTGGCTGCTAGATTCTCGTTGTCTAATATTCAGGACTTAGAAAAAAGGGCTCGGATGAAATTATGTGTCTACAGGTAGGCAAGTTAAGCAACTTATTTTTAGAAGTTGCTAGGCTATGTTCATTTGGGTTCTTTATTAAGTTATTACACCCTAGAAATTTTTTCATGCTTTGAACTTACAAATATATGAAAGATATTAAATAACTATATAATTTAAATATAAGGAAAATAAATAAAACTAATTTAAAAATTACTAAAAATAAATAAAATCTAATTAAAATCTTCAAGATTTAGTTATTTAATGATACTAAATGACTCTAGTTTATAGAGTTATCACAGAGTGCCTTAAAATTTTTGACTAATAATTTTTTTCATTTTTTTCTTTATTTTTTCCATTATCTATTAAAAATAAACTCTTTTTGTTTTTTGGTTTTTTCAGGTTATGGAAACCTTTGTTCTTTGAACAATAAAGGACAAAATAATATTTGCCAAAAATTTACCCCGAGAAAATTCATTAAGGCATTATGACGTATTTAGGACTGACAGAAAAGCTAAGGTGAAAACAATGTACATTCATCATTGCCTTTCACAAAAGCTTGAGTTGAAAAATAAAGGAAAAAAAAATTCCCCATGTGTACCAAAGTTTTGGAAAAATTCTAGCAAAGGTCTTGCATGGCTGTACCTAAGTTGGCCACTGTGGTTCATTACAAAGGGTTAGGTTTGCCATCTAAATAGGTTCATGAATTGCTCTTATTAGTGTAAGACGTACAAACTGATTGGATTTGCTTGTAACACATTGGTTTTTAGACATTTCATGTAAAATACATTACATAATATTAATGCTTATGATGCATTTCTTTATCTACAACATTTCATTTGAATAATTGTTATGAAAAATCTTATGAAGATAAAGCCCGTAAAACACATTGGCCTTGCAAAAGAATTGTAATGGGTTACAATTATGGGATCCTTATGCATCAAAGCTGTGTTTCTTAAATCGTTCCTGGTCATCGTATTGTCAAGAAAAGGCATTGACAATGCACAAAGACTAGCATATGTAAGCCTCTATGCATATAATGCATGCAACTGGTCTCATAAGTTGAAGTATAAAGATGCTTGGGGATATCATATGGGTGCCTGTTATGGTAACAAGTTTACTTAAAATGATCCACTATGGGAGTTCCATTTGATATTTCACTCAAATATTGATGGAAAAAACCCTCATGTGCCAATAATGTAAGTGATCCTTAGACTTATGACATAAATCACCTTGTATGTGAATTATCATACTTAGAGATCATCACAAACGGGTCCATAATGGATGGATGCTAAAATAAGGTTGGTTTGGGTATAATATGAACCGTACTGAAGGTGGATGGGTGGCCTAGAAAGGATTCATCACCTTAAGTGATTTAAGGGGGATATCTCACATGTACTTGGCTCGTCTTAACTTAAAGACCTTGGCTAAGGCATATGGAGTTGACACATAAGGGCTATCAGACTAATATGGAATGGGCTAAGAGTAGACACTACACCATACTATTGTCTTTTCTAGAATATATGATGAAAGGATTGAATTACACTGACAAACTATTTACTAAAAGGCTTGTCAAACTATATTGACTCTTCTAGCATTTGGGTGGTCATGATGCATTGCTAGATGCCACTCATGGTCTATAAATATAAATATTTTTAACCAAATTAAGTTATATTTATTAGCAACATGTTAAGGGCCTAATGGGTCATATACATAAAGGTAATTTTATGGAATTTAAATGGCATTGGATTAAATTGTAGAGATATTAATCTCTTAGGGACTAAATTAAGAAGTTTAATTTGTTTAGGGTTTAAAGTGTAATTAAACCAAAAATTGGTTACGCTTAACCTAACTATATATATCCTAGGGTTTTGCCATCCAAATAATAAGAATCATGCTTCCTGCCATTTTAATTATGTTTAGACAGAAAACTAAAGCTTAAGAAAAAAAATTTTTGTATTTCTTTTAACATAGTGAAGGTGCTTGATCAAGAGGAAGGTCTACGAAACCTGAGCTACTAGCACAGCTCCTGGTAAAATATGATGCCAACCTTGTGAAGGTTTCCCAAGTTAGCTGTGTGGATCATCATTAGAGGTTGGACAAGTGGATGGGTTTAGTTTGCAATAATTGGGCATGGTGTATAAGAATAAGCAGAGATTGAATTTAATCGAGGATCTTGACAATCCTAATATGAGGTATGATTTTTTCTTTTGATTTTCTTGAATTTTTAGATGGGTTAAAGATGTGTAAATAGATCCTTCGATGGAATTTAGTATTATTTTAATTTATGTTTCTACTGCATGTTTAATAATTGTTATTAAATTTATTTTTTTAATTTGTCTAAGCATGACCTGAATTCTAATAGTTCCTTGAGTTTGAAAAGGACTAACAAGGCACCCTAATTGTTAACCATCACATCTTTCTTTCGGAAAATGTCTAACTTGCATGGGAATATTTTGCAAGCCCATGTGAGTCTAATACCTTGGAAAGCATAGGAATTTAGACCTACTAGATTTTTCATTGGCCTAGATAAAAGCTAACACCTCAAAAGGCATAGCTACTTTGCCCTATCCTAAAATATCGAATCACCTATGCCCTTTCCATACATTGGAGGAGAATATGATGCATATGCTTGTGTACAGTGTTCATAAAGGGAACAAACAAACCTTTAATAGCTTATTCTACTACCCATACACAAAAATGCTCAAATAAAAACTAAATATTATAATAGGACAATAAATAACAAGAAATAAATAGATAAATCAAATGACATTAATAACAATGCAAGAATTATTACCTAAGAAAATTAAAGAAACTATAATTAAATATTGATTAAAACCAATTAATCAAGATATAGATAACACATAATTAATTCTAGGCTTGACTATCTAAATGTCTATAGTGGAGCCACCAAGTTCTCGCAACTTGCCAAATGCAAATTTTACCCATCGAACTAAAACAAATGGATTTCTTATTTTTATTTTCTCGTGTTGGAATAGGACTTAACCATCGGATCGAATTGCTCATTTGACTTAACCCTAAGTAGTCATCACAAAACAACCAAAAGACTTAGAGTCACCACTACTATATTTTGTGTTGGAGATAGGTCAATTATCATAATTTATCTTTTGAGGGTTCTGAAGCCCTCATAAAAAAGCTCTAAGGTTCACGTAGTAACCAAATATTTGAATGAAAGAATTCGAGAGTTGGTTACGCGTAGGGTGAGACATGTACCCTTTGTGATGCCCGTAACATGATACCTAATAATCACATGTTATCTTAAGCATTGATTAAAATTGATTTTAATTTTTCTATGCTTAATTATAATTCCAATATTTTGAAATATTTATAATTAATATTATTTTTAGGTGCCAAGTAAATTGGGCTTCCATTAATTTTGAAAATCGAAATATTTTTTGTACCCCACTGGAAAGCTTGGAGGATTATGAAAGTTTTGTTTCTTGAGAAAATAAAAAATTCCAATATACTTATAAAAAGAGAGTATTCCTTTGTTTAAAATAATCAAATGAGGTGACTTTGATATGAAGCATACCAATGGACTATTTGAACTCAAGGATATTGCCTTGAATTTTATTTAAAACTCATATTACAATTGATAATATCATATTGGGTTTTTAGCATAATAGTAACTAAAAAGACTTTAAAGGACATGTATCAACAAGAAATCCTTACAAGAACCTAATGGACATGTATTGACATGAAGGCTCCCACATGATCCTAAAGACTTAGTTTTAACGTACTATTACCTAAATGCCTCTAATGGACATGTTTTAGTATGAAAATTCCTACATGATCCTAAAGTGATGGAAGTCTCTAAAATAACCGTAGATTATGCAAACTATTCTAAATTGTCTTAAAATGCATGGAATGCTAAATGGTCTGTAGATTATGAAAATAACTTATATCACCCAAAAAATGAAAGGACATTGCTAAATGGTCCTTAATGTAAATGAAATAGCCTAAAAGACCTAAAAATGAATAGAAATGTTAGAATGGCGGAAAAATGCATAAAATTACATAATAATCCCCAAAACATAAGAAATGACTAAAAAACCCCTAATATAAAAGAAGGTGCATAAATGGTCCTAAATCATGGCAAATGACTAAAATGTTGCAAAAATGCATGAAATTACAAAATAACCTTAAGTCATGGAAAATGACTAAAATGCCATTAAAATGCATTTAATGAAAAAAATTTTCTAGATCTTGGAAAATGACTACAATATCTCTAAAATGCATGAATTACATAATAATTTCTAAATCATAAGGAATGGCTTAAATGTAACTAGATGCATGATATGACACAGTAATCTTTAATATGCACAAGGACTTTTATATAAAAGATGCTAAATGGTCCTTTTAAGCCTTTACCACTCCAAAATGCACCCATAAACATCTTATTTGCTAACAAACATACAAGCATGGTACATGGTTTATACTCACAAAATACCTTATTGTCGCAACATGGCCCTAATAATAATCTTGACCACCTCGATGTAAAAATGGTGAATGTACCTTTTGTTTCAATGTATATCATATATCTACATATCAGTATTTTCTTTTATTTTTGGGGCCATATTATTATTATTATTCTCTATTTTTCATGTTTGGGACTGAGTTGTTGAGATGAATTACTCACTCGACTTCTCTAAATGGTCGTTACAAAATAAACATTTATTTGGAGTTGCCACCAATTTATTTTGGCTAGGTGAGATTGGTTAGCTATCGAAGTCTATATCTCAAGGATTACAAAACCCATAAAAACAAACTCTAAAGTCTATGCTTATACCAAACATCGCATGAAAGGGTCCAAGAGTCAATTACAATCATAAGTAAGGAATGACTTTCTCGTGATAATTGGTAATCAATATATATTTTTATTCAATTTCAATATTTGATATTTAATTATAATTCTCATAATATTTTATTAAATAAATTTATTATTCTGAGAAGGTTGGGTTTTATAATTTTAGAAAATCACAATATCATTTGTAACCTCTTGGCGAACTAAGAGGATACAAAAAATTTTATCAATCTCTTTCATACCTCACTAGAGAACATGTGGAATACAAAAGGTTTCTCTTGTTACAAAAATTGAAAATTTTCGACTTTCATTTTAAAAAGGGTGTCTCATTATTAAAGTAATTCATAGAACCCTTAGCATATTTTAGTAGGGATTCAACATATTAATTTAGCTAGGAAACATTGCCTTAATTTTTAAAAAATCTAATTTTATTAAAAATATTAATCCTTAGACCTAAAAATGGTGCAACATGACAAAGCTATTCCCAATGTGTACTTTCGACATGAAAATATCCCAGTAAACGCATAAGACTTGGTTCTATACAAAATTACTCAAATGCCCTTAAGTTATACCTTCGACATGAAAGAATCTCGGTGACCCCTAAAGGCTCAAAAATAATACTAAAAGTGTGAACCTATCCTAATTATGCAAATTTGGAGTAGAAGCATCCCAATGAGCAAAATTACCAAAATGCCCTTAAGGTATACTTTTGATGTAAAAGTATCCTGGTAAACCTCATAGACACTAATACGATGATGAAATGACAAACCTATCCTAAATATGCACATTTGGCATAAAAGCATCTTAGTTACTATCTAAGACTTGGTTTTAGGTAAAATTACCAAAATACCCTTAAGGCATCCTTCAACGTAAAAGTGCCCCAGTATCCTAACGACCCTAATACGATGAAGCAATGATAAACCTATCCTAAATATGTACCTTTGGCATAAAAGCATCCAAATGAGCAAAATTACTAAAATTCCCCTAGGGTATACCTTCGACATAAAAGTATCTCGGTAACCTTAATGGACACTAATACAATGATGAATTGGCAAACCTATCATAAATATGCACGTTTGGCATAAAAGCATCTTGGTTACTATCTAAAACATGGTTCTAGGTAAAATTACCAAAATGCCCTTATAGTATACCTTCGATGTAAAAGTATCTCGATACCCTAATGGACCCTAATACGATGGTGAAATGAAAAACCTATCCTCAATATGCACCTTTGGCATACAAGCATCCGAATGAGCAAAATTACCAAAATGCTGCTAAGGTATACCTTTAAAGTAAAAGTATCTCGATAACCCTAACGGATACTAATACATTGATGAAATGATAAATTTATCCTAAATATGCACTTTTGACATCTAAGCATCTCGGTTACTATCCAAGATTGATTATAGGTAAAATTACCAAAATGCTCATAGGTAAACCTTTGACATGAGATTGTCCCGACACCCAAACGGACACTTATAATGACAAAATAACAAAGCTATCCTAAATATGCACCTTTAACGTAAAAGCATCTTGGTGAGCAAAATTACCAAAATGTTGCAAAATTATACCTTCAACGTGAAAGTATCCTGGTAACCCTAACGGACACTAATATGATATGAAATGACAAACATATCCTAAATATGCACCCTTAGAACAAAAGCATCCTAATTACTCTCTAGGACTCGATTCCAAATAAAATCACCAAAATACCTTTAGGGTATACCTTCGAAATAAAAATATCCTAGTAACCCTAATGAACACTAATACAATGATGAAATGACAAACCTATTCTAAATATGCACATTTGGCATAAAAGCATCCTGGTGAGCAAAATTACCAAAATATCCCTAGGGTATACCTTTGACGTGAAAGTATCCCTGAACCTTAACATACACTACTACGATAATTGAATGACAAACATATCCTGAATATGCACCTTTGGCATAAAAGCATCTCGATTACTAAGACTTAATTCTAAGTAAATTTACCAAAATGCCCTTAGGGTATACCTTTGAAGTAAAAGTATCCTAGTAACCCTAACGGACACTAATACGATGATGAAATAACAAGCCTATCCTAAATATGTACCTTTAGGTTAAAAGCATCTTAGTTACTATTTAGGACTCAATTTTTGGTAAAATTATCAAAATACCCTTAGGGATATACCTTCGACATGGAAGTATCTCGGTACCCTAATGGATAGTAAAAGGATGCATTTACCCTAAATAGGGAAATTAAAATGGCAAAATTGGCTTAAATTGCAAAAATTACAATTAAGCCTCTAAACTTTTAAAAATTTCATTTCGTATTTTACGAAAATAGAGAGGATATGAAAGGTTTTAATAATTTCTACACCCCTAGGAAGACCATAGGAATGTTAGAAATATTTTTAAAAAGTCAAAAATATCATTTTACCCCTAAATGAATGATTTTTCCTAATGAGGCTAAAACTTTTTCTATTTTGCAATTTATTCCTTACATAATGAAAAACCATAAATTAACACAAAACACATCATGAAATATCACAAAATCACACCAAAAATCCATATAGTGATTCGGCCAAACACCTATGGCCACAAAATAAATTTTTCACATTTTGCAAATTAGTGCCGTAACTTTTCAAATTACAAAATGGCCCTAACATGGTATAAAATGAATAAAACATATTAAAATATGCTAAAATAAGCACAAAACACGTCTAAGCCTATCAACAAGGTTTGGCTACGCTTGGATGGCCAAAGAAAAAGTTTTACAATTTTTTGCAATTTGGTCCTTATATTTTCTATAATTATAACATTAGCCAAATAAAATAAAATAACACAAAATCATCAAAATCAGATTCAACCAAGCTTATAATCAACTTGCCAAGGCTTTCAAATATTTGAGAAAATTATTTTCCAGCCCTAAAATTTTTAAACATGACACACTAGTCCTAAATATCAAGAAAAATAAAAAAATACATTAAATAGAAGGCCGAATATGGTTCAGCCAGCATGATTTTTCAACCAAAAATAATTTTTTTCATCACATATTTGCCCAAAATCAACAAATATACATATCATTATTTTTACCAAGCAAGAAATGCAAAAAAATCAACATAAATAATAAGTAAATCAACATAAATTAAGAAAAATAACATGAAAATACATACATGAAAATAACAATATTTCAACTAAAAATGAATGAAAGTAACAAAGCAAAAATTTTTGTACAGGAATTTACCTTAAAAGCTTAAAAGTCTAATGAATTTTTTATTTGATTTTTTTTATTTTTTTCTTTTTCAAAATAGCTAAAGCATAAAATGAAGAAACTCATCTCCTTTTAATAAGGGGTGGAGGACAACAAAGTGTGGAAGTTCCACCAATTTCTACAAGTTTATTTATTTATTTATTTTAGATTTTTTATTTTCATTAATTTAGATTTGACCCAATTTTATTACGCTTGATTTTTAGTGGATAATGTCATACATGACATTATCAAAGTCTAGAGAGTTTAGAAGATGTTTGCATATCAATAAAATTGTACCGTAGTTGAAAAGACCTAAATTGTAAAAATTAAAAATTATGTATTTGAAATAAAATTTGATATGATTAATCTAATTTAATCTAAGAATAAAAACTATTTTTAATTTACAAAAAAAATTAAAAATAGCAAACTCGTAATATTTTATGAGAAAAACCTTAACAGCAAAAATTATAATATGTGAAGAAAATGCAAAACTCATAAAATAAATTAAAATTTTCAAAACTAATTTAATGTCAATTAAACAATATTATTTGAAGAATTTTAAAAATTATAAACTAAAAAAAATCCTCCCAAAAAACTTTATGGAGTAGAAAACTTCATTTTTGGGAATAAGAAAAATTGAAAAGAAAATACAAAACTTATAAAATAAAATAAATTTTTAAAAACTGATTTAATTTGAATCAAACAATAAATTTTAAAGAATTTTAAAAATTATAAATTCAAAAAATTCTCTTGAAAAATTACAAAGTAAAAGACTTTATATTTTAAAAACAGCGAATATTTTGAACAAAAAAGCAAAATTTATAAAATAAAATGAATTTTGAAAAACTAATTTAATAGTGATTAAATGAAAAAATTTAAAGAATTTTTAAGTTCAAAACTCGAGAAAATTCTACCAAAAAGTTTATAGATAAGGAAAAGCTTGCATTTTAAAACTAGAAAAATTTTTTAAAAATACATTGAAACTTATATAATATAAATTAAATAAAATGCATTATCCAAAATATTAATATAAAAATGATAAAGATGAAAATTTGAAATTTGAAATAATTTAACCAAGAAAAATGTCACCAGGATAATACTTGCAGTATTGTGAAAATTCAAAATTAATTGCTAAAATGAACAACCAGACATCGTGTGGTATAAAATGCCAATATGAATTTTCCTTGAATGTTTTTGATTTTTGAAAGTAAGTATCAGCATAAATACTAGAGTGGTATAGGTAAAAATATATAATAGTTAATTTCCCAAATTTTATGAAAAATTCTCAAAAATTCCTAAAAATGGGAAATTTGATTATGATATCATCTGCAAAGATAGATTTTCAAGATTTGAGAAGAATCTACTAAGAGATAATTTTTCTCTTAAATATTTATCTTATATATTCGAAATTAGAGATCCAAATATGATTTTTTCTATCACGTAAACTTACGACCATTTAAATATGACTAGAAAGGCCTTGAAAATGTCTTTTTCATCTGAAAAAGATCATTCCCAATAAGGGCACTGTTAAGTCCTTAATCTCGGATAGTTAAGATTATCAAAAAATAGACCCAAACAAAATTAGGTGTCTACTACTACCCCTCTTTGACCATTACTGAGAATCAAGATCAGGGCAAAGACCAAATAGACATAATTTTATTGGAGTCATTAAGCTTCGAAAATAATCTAAACTAATAACGAACATAAAAACTCATTAACCAAAGGCAAAACCTTAAATTAAACAATGACTAGGGTAAAATCTAAGTCAAAAGGGGTTGACTAGGACAAAACCATCCTAGTCAACCAAAAGAAAAGTTGACAGGGACCATACGATTCCACAAATGAAAGGGGTTGATCTGGACAAAACCATCAAGTCAATGAATAAAAATATTGGCTGGGACAAAACCTACAACCCAACAAATAAAATGGGTTGACCAAGACGAAACTGATAAGTCAACCTAAAAAAGGGGTTGACCAAGATAAAACTGACAAGTTAACAAAAAAATGGATTAACTGGGACAAAGCTAATAAATCAACAAATAAAAAAAGTTGATTAGGATGAAACTAATAGTTCAACAAATAAAAAGGGTTGACCAAGGATGAAATCAACAAGTCAACAAATAAAAGGGGTTGACTGGGATAAAATGAACAAGTCAACATAGGTAAGGGTTAACCAAGACAAAACCAATAAGTCAACAAATAAAAGAGGTTGCTGAGGATGAAACTGATAAGTAAACATAGGTAAGGGTTAATAGGAAAAAACTAACAAGTCAACAAATGAAAGAGGATGACCAAGAAAAAAACTAACAAGTTAACATAGGTAAGGGTTAACCAGGATAAAATTGACCAGTCAACATAGGTAAGGGTTAATCAGGATAAATCAATAAGTGAACAAATAAAAAGGGTTAGCCTGGGTGAAATCAATACGTCAACATAGGTAAGGGTTGACTGGATGAAACTAATAAGTCAACAAATAAAGGGATTAACTGTGATGAAACGATAAGTCAACAAATGAAAAGGGTTGACCAGGATAAAATTGATAAGTCAACATAGGTAAAGGTTAACCAGGATGAAACTGACAAGTTAACAAATAAAAGGGGTAAAGGTTGACCAAGACAAAATTGACAAGTCAACAAATGAAAAAGATTGACTAGGGTAAAATTGACAAGTTAACATAGGTAAGGGTTGAATGGGATGAAATCGAGAAGTCAACAAATAAAAAAGGTTGACTGTGATAAAATTGATAAGTCAATATAGGTATAGGTTGATCGAGATAAAACTGAAAAGTCAACAAATAAAAAGTTTTACCGAGGTGAAACTGACAAGTCAACATAGGTAAAGGTTAATCGAGATGAAACTAACAAGTCAATAAATGAATGGGGTTGACTGGGATGAAACCAATAAGTCAATATAGGTAAGTGTTGATCGAGATAAAACTGACAAGTCAACATATGTAAGGGTTGACCGAAATAAAACCAATAAGTCAATAAATGAAAAGGGTTAACCTAGATGAAACCAACATGTTAACATAGGTCAAGGTTAATCAGGACAAAATCAATAAGTTAACAAATGAAAGGGGTTAATTAGGATGTAATCGACAAGTCAACATATGTAAAAGTTGACAAGGAAGAAAACAAGTCAATAAATGAAAGAGGTTAACTAAAATGAAACCAACAAGTCAACATAGGCAAGGATTGATCAAGACAAAACTGATAAGTCAACAAATGAAAAGGGTTAACCAAGATAAAATAAAAAAGTTAACATAAGTAAGGGTTTTGGGGTAACATTTGATGCTTGGGCTATTTGACAAGATGGGGGACTTACCTTTCAATTTTGAGGGAATAAACATGATTAACATTCTTATTCCACATTACGTTTAAATTTTCCTACAAATTATTGAATACAAATGCATGCATAATGCAAAAACTATTCTTGAGATGTTTTTTTATTTTGAAAGTTGCTTTCTCTCAAAGTTGAAGGCATTTTCAGAAAATATTGCAAACATTTATATTTTTTTTTAGGCAAGAGAGTCAACCTGAACCTTAATTTAAAGTTATCTTCAAAAGATGTTATGGATATTTCTTTTCTTTGGGTAAAAAAAGCCCGTCGTTGAACTTGAAGTTGAAGGCTTCTTCCCATATTTAGAATGTAAATCATTAATGGGTTGTCATAGGTTTGTCCCATGAAATCCTTTTTCTAATCTTTATTTCAGGGATTTAAGAATTATTCATTTTTTTCTATAAGGTCACCAAATATAAAATTAATGTCTATCAATCAATGATACAACTTTATAGAATTGGATAAGTATCAACTCGAGGCATATTTACAAACTTCTATTTTAATCATGAGAAATATCATAACTCATCAAAAGTCTAGGATTTATAGAACAAGATCACTTTCTTATTATAACCTAGAAATAATCTACTCAATGAAAATTTCAAAATAATTTTAGCCATGAATTTTCAAATATCAAGGATAATGGACATGCTATCTTCATCACGATGTTAAGACTTTCTTATGATTGATGATCACCATTAAGGACCTCTTTGAATGGGATAAAGAAATGAATTTAAAAGGACAAATATGGTGGCACTAGTAAAAACTTAGCTTAAAAAAATTGATACAAAAAGGTCAAGGTTTATCAAAACCAAATTTAATTGAATGTTCCTTTCACAGGAATTCCTTGAAAGACAAGCAAATCAAGTTACAACATCCTTTTAATCTTCAAATACAATAGCCTAACAGGTGTTAAACTAATGCTAGTAAGCACCAAGTCTTGAAGAATTAATATGAAAGGCTTTTGGTAAGCATCAATTTCCACATTTAGGTATAGAAGTTTTGAAAGTTTATTTTGAAAAGAATCAATGTTTAGGCATTTGACTCAACCATTTGTTGATATCATTAAATTTTATGGGTTTAGAATCATTTCTAAATTAGCATAAAGGGTTCTCTGTCATTGGTGGCAATATTTGTTGATTTAGGAGCAATTTTGAGGCCTTTAAGCTTGCCCCATTGTATTATTGAGGACTAAAAAATCATTGAAAAAATTTGAATTTAAAGAGCTTTCTCAGAATGGCCTGACAGCTTCAATGTTACATTTGATTAAAATAGACTTTGTTAGGTACGAAACATAGGCCGTGGTTTAAAGTTTAGAAAGAAAAGGATAAATAGGCCTAAATCAAGTATCTAAGGGAAATTAAACCAAGGATCACTTTTTCTTAGTAGAACTCAACTCGACATGTCTTCCAAGGCAAAACATATCTATATTCCTTTATCTACTTTTGCCTTCTTTCTTCTTTATTTTAAAGGGGCTTGAAATTTGAACTTTCTAGATTTATCTTTTTTTACTTTAAAAACTTGAAATATGAACTTTCTTTATTTTTCACTTTGAATACTTGAACTTGAAACTTGAAACCTTTTCATTTTTCACTTTGAATATTTGAACTTGAAACTTGAACTTTCTTTATTTTTCACTTTAAATATTTAAACTTGAAACTTGAACTTCTTCTATTTTTCACTTTGAATATTTAAACTTAGAACTTGAACTTTCTTCATTTTTCACTTTAAATATTTAAACTTGAAACTTGAACTTTCTCCAGCCTTCAAAATTTGTGTTGTGACATCTGACTTGGTCTTCTTGTAACTTTAAGGCAAAATTTGCTCCTAATTTTGAAGCTTCATCTCATTTGCCTCCTAGTGTGGAGGGTGATCCTTGATTAAGGTTCAAAGAAAGAAAATAAATTATTAGGCTTAAAGGGGACTGCAAAGAAATAACTTTTCTATATTTGTGAGAGGATAGAAAAAAGGGCCATTTTTCATTTCAAACACAGCCATTAGAACTGACAAACATTTCACTAGGAAAAACGAGTTATTTTCTTTCTGAAATCATTTTGAACACCCTAATAATATGGTGTTGCACTCGATAAAGGGTTAAGGTATGCCCATTAATACTACTGGCCTCATAGCCACCACGACTAGTTAAGCATTTAGGAAAAAATTTGGATTAGCATGGAAAAGATCTCGAATCTTATATCTTATATATTAATAACAGGTTCAAAAAGGTTTTGTTCAAAAGAGAAGAAGATTTTAGCTTATGTTCATTTTCATTCTTTTTGAATCGAGGATTTGGAAAAGTGTCATAGGAATAATGGTTATCTAAATATGGGAGATCTCAGAATTTCTATCATTATTTTAACTCATGTCAAAATATCAATATCTAAATCTTTTAAGAGCATAACCCATCTATAAGACCTTCAAGGAATCCATGGAAAGGGACATTTAGATGTGGAAAGTCTATCAAAGTGAAAGGTCTATGAATGTCTGGGATAATCATATATGTGAAGGTAAAAGACTTTTATGAAAAAGTTCAATCTAATGGTGATCATCTAACAAAGAAAAAATTTCTAAAATGTTTTCATTATCCTAAATATTGGAAATCATTATTAACAAAATTCGGTCAATGATAGTATGCATACTATTTACAAATCAAAATTCATTTCATAATTTACAGTTTTTAAAAAGTAATATACAGAGTTTTAGAGTCAAGATAGAATTTTCCCTTAATTGGCATACTACCATAAAGTCGATAACCATTAGACTAATCATCCTTGAGAGGTGTCCACTAACTCTAAATTTTTGCTACATTGGCATCCCTGAGGGCTAAATTGTAAATGAGCTAATAAAACATCAGAAGGTGTATCGAACTAAAGTAAGATGTGTGGTTATTTCCTATCATCTTAATCATGCCATGAGGACAACCACTATATGACTCTTTACCAAATTCTTTAGCCAAAAAGATTAATCCAAAAGCTCATGGCATGGCAAGTAATCATCCAAGCAATTCAAGTCAGAATTTGTAGCAAATCGTGATCCCTTAATCAACCATGCTAAATACTCTAAATTATCCAACATTGAACAACACACATTGGTTGATGAAATCCTTAGACAAAAAAATGTTGCATCCTGATGCTCAGATTATACCACTCTAAGTAAGGATGTTTCCAAGGTTTCTTGGAATGATAGAGATCATCTAATTTTGAACAAGAAAAGGAAAAAGTTTAGTGTAGGAAATCAATAGGACATGACACACTTTCCTTTGTTTATTTTCAGCTTTTGAGAATTGCCTAAACTTTCTCTTGGGTCCCTTTGCCTTTGTAGACCTCTGGATCAAAAAAGTTTGTATGAACAGCTGTGAGGTACATGGATAAACCTATTAAGGTTACTGAGCACTGGAAGGCTGAGGGCAAGGACACTATCCAAATAGATTTCCTCATTTTCTCGGTTCACTATGATTTTGACATCCATTGGTAATGCCTTGTTGGCATTTAACAACATCATAACTTTCTTGTCTCACATCTGATACCTATTACCCTTTTGGTCAGCATGAATATGTACTGTGGGACTAGCTTCCCCAAAGTTAAGGTAACTACCTTTAAACTTGTACTTCCTTAGATCCCTAATTGAATTATTGGTATGATAAGAATTTGGTACTTTGAGGTAATTAGCTTTCAATTGGTACTCCTCAGATCCCCAACAGATGTGTTGGTGTGATAAAAATTAAGTACTTTGAGGTACTTGGCGTTCAACTTGTACTCACTGGATCCCTGGCAAAAGTATTGATATGATAAAATTGAGTACTTTGAAATATTTGCTGTTCAACTTATACTCCTTGAATCCTCAACAAAAGTGTTGATATGATACAGAATTACAAAATGGTAGAGGATTATTTGTAATTTTCTTTTAGTCAAGGCTTTGGTTTTGTAGAGACCTTTCCTCCATAAATCCTTTTCTTTTTACTTCCTTAAATGGCTTAGAGTATTTAGGGCTCGTATTTCCCTTCATTGTTTTGTACTTCTTTCTACTCATCTTGTCTAATAATGTATCCTCTTTCTATCTTGTAATTCCATATTATTAACCTTAAATGGAAAAAAAAAAACCTTAAATTAGTCTGTAGGAATATATACATATCTTATTAACATTATTCTTTATCATCATCTTTACATGATTACCATTGAATGAAAAAATTGATAAAATGAAAAATAAACAAATGCATGAATAAATAAGTGTATAAAGGTAATATTCAATGGTATGAATTGGGTGCTAAGCCATTGGTTAAATATTAAGGATGTAAATTATTGTAGAGGCAAGAATCCAAAGAATTCAAGTCATGATTCAACACTATTGCTTGACCAACCAAAATTCCTTGATTTATCTATTATACAAAACCATATTTACAAGATAAAAAAATTGAAAATGAGTGCTTTTTCAAGTACTTTAAAAATTACGAATACATGAGCATATGGAAATGTGAACTTTGGAAATGTAAAAAAGGATGCATAAATGAATTTAGAAGTTTCCATGGAATATGAGTGTCATACCAAAATTAAGAAAAATCTTCCATAATATAACAAATCAATGCAAGAAATTAATAAAAAGTAAATAATAATACAATACACTTATTAATATTAACAAAATCAAATCATAAAAGTAAAAGTTTAAAAGTGATCCCCTATGTGTACCTAATTCGGTATCCTCTAGAACTAGGTATGGCCCTAACTAGGTGAACCCCTTTTGGTTTATTAGATGAAGTTCGTGTTACACATCTAAATAGGCTTTTGAATTACTCCTCGAGTCCAAAAGGAACTAATGAAGTACCTTAATCCTTACCCATTGCGGATTTATGTCGACAAGGGTTCAATTCTAGTGGGAGCATCTTTCATGCCCATAACAAGGCTAACACCTAGGATAGCATAGGAATTTACACCCGATAGGCTTTTCATTGGCCAATATATAGGCTAACACCTCAGAAGGCAGAGCTACTTTACCTCCTCCTAAAATATCAGCTACTTATGCCCCCTCCATACACTGAAAGAGAGTCTACTGCATATGCATGTGCATAATGTTTGCGAGGGAACAACTGACACTTTTTGACTTGACAGTTTCAAAAATAATAAAAACCCCTATCCTAAACTACCGCTAAAAATAATGTCGCAAAGGAGACAAAAATGTTAGTGAAAAAATATGAATAATATGTAGCAAAATTTCTACATAGGCAAAAAATACAATAAAAATTTGTTTTGAAAATATCAGGAATTATAGTTAAATACCAATTGAAACCGAATTAATCAAGATTTATTGAGCGCGAGATTAATTTTAGGCCTGACTTTCTAATCTACCCCTAGTAGAAAGGACAAGCTGTCGCAATATGGCCCAGATACGAAACCTAACAAGCTTGACTTAAAAATGGCAGATGTATCCTTTGTTTCTGCATATATCATTATTTTCTTTTATTTTGGCGACCATATCATTATTATTATTCTCTATTTTTCATGTTTGGGGATTGAGTTGCCAAGATAAATTGCTCACTCGACTTCTCTAAATAGTCATTATAAAATGACCATTTATTTGGAGTCGCTACCAATTTATTTTGGCTAGTTGAGATTGGTCACCTGTTAGAGTCTATATTTTAAGGATTATGGAACCCGTAAAAATAATCTACAAAGTCTATGTTTATACCAAAGATTGCATGAAAGGGTCCAAAAGTCAATTACAATCACAAGTAAAAATCAACCTTCTTGTGATGCCTGATAATCTATACCTTATTAATCGTGTGTTAACTTAAATTTGGATTTTTATTCAATTTCAATATTTGATATTTAATTATAATTCCTATAATATTTTATTAAATAAATTTATTATTTTGAGAAAGTCGAGTTTTATTATTTCAGTAAATCACAATATTATTCGTAGTTTCCCTAAGAACCAAGAGGATAAAAAAATTTTTATCATCTCTTTTATACCCTGTTGGAGAACCTGTGGAATACGAAAGATTTTTATTTTTACAAAAATTGAAAGATTTTAACTTTCATTTTCAAAAAGGTGTCATATTATTAAAGTATTCCGTAGAACCCCTCGCATATTCGGATAAGAATTCCACACATTAATTTAACTAGGAGAAATTGCTTCATTTTTTTAAAAAATATATATATCTAATTTTATTAAAAATATTATTCCTAAGACCTTAAAATGGTCCAATATGACAAACCTATTTTAGCCTGAAAGTATCCCACAAACACATAGGACTTGGTTCTAATGAAAAATTACTAAAATCCCCTTGAGGTATACCTTAGACATGAAAAAATCTCGATGAACCCTAAATGCTCAAAAATAATACTAAAAGTGTGAACCTATCCAAATTACGCACTTTTAGCATAAAAGCATCTTGGTAAAAAAATTATCAAAATGCCTTTAAGGTATACCTTCGACATGAAAGTATCTCGGTACCCTAACGGGTATTAATACGATGATGAAATGACAAACCTATCCTAAATGTGCACCTTTGGCATAAAAGCGTCCTGATTAATATGTAGTAATTAGTTCTAGGTAAAGTTACTAAAATGCCTTCCTGTTACCCTAATTGACACTAATAGGATGATGCAATGACAAATCTATCCCAAATATGCACCTTCGGCATAAAAGTATCTTAGTGAGAAAAATTATCAAATTTCCCCTAGGGTATACCTTCGATGTGAAAGTATCCCAGTAACCCTAATGGACACTAATACGATGATGAAATGTCAAACCTATGACAAATATGCACGTTTGGCATAAAAGTATCTCAGTTACTATTTAAGACTTGGTTCTAAGTAAAATTACCAAACCTTCGATGTGAAAGTATCTTGGTAACCCTAACGAACACTAGTACAATGATGAAATAATAAACCTATCCTAAATATGCACTTTTGGCATAAAAGCATCCCGGTTACTATCTAGGACTCTTTTTTAGGAAAAATTACCAAAATGCCCTTAGGGATACCTTTGACGTGAAAGTATCTCGACTCCTTAACAAACACTAATACAATGATGAAATAACAAACCTATCCTAAATATACACCTTTGGCATAAAAGCATCTTAGTGAGCAAAATTACCAAAATGCCCTTAGGGTATACCTTTGACATGAAAGTATCCTAGTAACCCTAACAAACACTAATATGATGATGAAATGACAAACCTACTGTAAACATGCACGTTTGGCATAAAAGCATCATGGTTACTATCTAAGACTCGATTCTAGGACAATTACCAAAATGTCTTTAGAGTATACCTTCAATGTGAAAGTATCCCGGTACTCTAACGAACACTAATACGATGATGAAATGGCAAAGCTACCTTAAATTTACACCTTTGGTATAAAAGCATCACAGTTACTATCTAGGAATCTTTTCTAGATAATATTAAAATGCCTTTAGGATGTACCTTCAATGTGAAAGTATCTTGGTGCCTTAACGGACAAAGAAATAATGAAGAAATGATGAATTTACCCTAAGTAAGGAAAATAAAATGCTAAAATTGGCTTTAAAATAGAAAAACTACAATTAAGCCTCTAAACTTTTGAAAATTTCATTTCATACCCTACGAAAAACCAAGAGGATACAAAAGGTTTTAATAATTTCAACACCTCTATGAAAGACTAAAGAATGTCAGAAATATTTTTAAAGTGTCCAAAATATCACTTTACCCTTAAATGAATGATTTTTCCTAATGAATCTAAAACATTTTCTATATTGCAATTTAGTTTTTACATAACGAAAAATCATAAATTAACACAAAACGCATCATGAAATATCACAAAAACCATACCAAAAATCAAGAAAGTGATTCAGCCAAACACCTATGGCCACAAAATAATTTTCACATTTTTACAAATTAGCCCTTAAAATTTTCAAAATTACAAAATGGCCTCAACATGGTATAAAATGAATAAAACATATGCAAATATGTTAAAATAAGCAGAAAAACACATGTAAGGCTGTCTACAATGTTCGACCAAGCTTGGATGGCCAAAGAAAAAGTTTTGCATTTTTTTGCAATTTAACATCCCTATATTTTCTATAATTACAAATAAGCCAAATAAAATAAAAACATCATAAAATCATCAAAATCAGATTCAACCAAGCCTAGAATCAACTTGCCAAGGCTTTCTAAAATTTAGAAAAATTATTTTCTAGCCCTTAAAACTTTTAAAAATTACAAAATAGTCCTATATATCAAGAAAAAGAAAAAATACATTAAATATAAAGCCATACATGGTTCGAGCAGCATGATTCCTTAACCAAAAATAGTATTTTTCATCACATATTTGCATCAAAATCAACAAATACACATGCCATAATTTTTACCAAGCAAGGTATGCAAAAAATCAACATGAAAAATAAGTAAATCAACATTAATCAATATGAAAATTATTAAGAAAAAATAACATAAAAATACATACATGAAAATAACAATATTTCAACCAAAAATGAATGAAAGTAACAAAACAGAAATTTTTGTGCAAGAATTTACCTTAAAAGCTTAGAAATCTAATGAATTCTTTTATTTTTTTAAAATTTTTTCTCTTTTCTTTTTCAAAATAGATAAAGCCTAAAATGAAGAAATTCATTCCCTTTTAATAAAGGGTGGAGGATGGCAAGGTGGTGGAAGTTCCACTAATTTCTACAAGTTTCTTTATTTATTTATTTATTTTACAATTTTTTTTATTACTTTAGATTTGACCCAATGTAATTATGTGTCTTTTTATGGATGATGTCATGCATGATATCATCCAAGTCTAAAGGATTTGGAGGATATTTGTATATCACTAAAATTATACCGTAAAAATTAGTTGAAAGGATTAAATTGTAAACATTAAAAATTATTTATTTGAAATAAAATTTGATATGATCAATCTAATTTAATCTACTAATAAATACAATTTTTAATTTACAAAAAAACTATTAAAATAATAAACTTGTAAAATTTTACGAGAGAAACCCTTACCAGAAAAATTGTTATATTTGAAAAAAATACAAAACTCATAAAATAAATTAAAAATTTCAAAACTAATTTACTGTGAACTAAACAATACTATTTGAAGAATTTTAAAAATTATAAACCTAGAGAAATGCTCCCAAAAAAATTTACAGTGTAGATAACATTGTATTTTGGGAACAAGAAAAATCTCAAGGAAAATACGAAACCCATAAAATAAAATGAATTTTAAAAAATTGATTTAATATGAATTAAGAATATTAATTGGAAACAAGAAAAATCTGAAGGAAAATACAAAACCCATAAAATAAAATGAATTTTAAAAAATTGATTTAATATGAATTAAGAATATTAAAAATTATAAATTAAAAAAAATCCCTTAAAAAAGTTTACGGAGTCGAAAACTTTGCATTTTGAAAATGAGGAATATTTTAAATGAAAATACAAAACTTATAAAATAAAATGAAATTTGAAAAACTGTTTTAATAGTGATTAAATGAAAATATTTAAAGATTTTTGAAGTTTAAAACTTGAGAAAATTTCACTAAAAAATTTACAAATAAAGCAAAGATCATATTTTAAAACTAGGAGAATTTTAAAAAAAATACATTGAAACTTATATAAAATGAATTAAATAAAACAAATATCCAAAATATTAATTTACAAAATAGTGAAGATGAAAATTTGGAATTCAAAATAATTGTACCAGAAAAATTTTCATGAGTATGATACTTGCGGTACTGTGAGCAATTCAAAATTAATTACTAAACTGAACAACCTGACACCTTGTGGCATAAAATGCCGATATGAATTTTTCCTTGAATATTTTTTATTTTTTAGAGTGAGTACCAGCATAAATACCACATTGGCATCGATAAAAGTATACGATATTCAATTTCTCAAATTTTATGAAAAATTCTCAAAAAAATTCCTAAAAATAAGATATTTGACTGTGATATCATTTGTAGAGATAAATTTTCAAAAGTTAAGAAGAAACTATTAAAACATAGTTTTTCTCTTAAATATTCATCTTGTATATCTAAAATTAAAGATCAAAATATGACTTTTTCTATCACGTGAACTTACGGCCATTTAAATATGACTAAAAAGGTCTTGAAAATGTCTTGTTCATATGAGAAAGATCATTCCCAATGAGGGTTCCGTTAACTTCTTAATTTCGGATATTCAAGATTATTGAAAAAGAGACCCAGATAAAATTAGGTGCTTACACTTTTCAACATGAAAATACGTGAATTTAACATCATGCAAGGTGGTATTATCATAATCATAATATTCTCGTAGAAAATGCATGGACATATAAGTTGTTATAGTAATGGATGAAAATGTCATAGAATGCATGTTATATGTGATTTTGAACATAAAATAGCCCATAAACATGAACATACAAAAGTACACTAACATGTATGTGATGTTGCCCTAATCATAGTATTTTCATGAAAAATGCATAGCCATGTAAATTATGATCATGAGCATGAAAATATCCTAAAATGCATGAATCATACATAATATAAATAATGCATGGCATGGGATAACCAACAAAGCAAGAACAAGGAAAATAACATGATGGGAACAACTATAAATCAAGCCAACTTATTTTAAAATGCATGAAAACATGTTTTCTTGATAACAATATGAATTTTATGAAGTTTTAAATAAAAATTATCAAAGACAACCAAAAGAAAACTTCTAGAGATTATTGCTCAATGTTTGGCCATAAACATGTCTTTTACAATTTAGGCTCAAAACATCATCTAAGTATGGCTTAGGATCTTTAAGCTCACATGGAAATAAAGAGAAGATGTGATATGAAAGAAGAAATTGAAATAAAAATAAACTTAGTGCTAAAGCTTGAAGAAAACCCACTCACTTTTTTTTCTCTTTTTTTTCTTTTTTTTTTTGCTCTCTTTTTTAGTTTCTAGCCATGCACAACTAGTTCTATATTTTGGATTTTCAAAATGTTTAAAACTCCCTTGGCTAAGTAACTTTCATCCCCATGCTCTTTCATTAAAATCTTGACAACTCACCCAAGCTTGCTTGCTAGCAAACCTTCTAACCCCTTAGGTATTCTAATCAATTGCTCAAATCTTTCGAAATAGGGCATTGTTTCAGCTAATTTAAATGAGTACACTTAGGTGTGTGTCTTCAAGAAAGAGGTTTTAACTTTAACTCAGAAAAGACAAATCTTGATTCCATGCAAGAAAAAGATTTTAACTTTAACTTAAAATAGCCTTCTAATGAATTTAGCTAAACCAAACTCAAGATAGTCAGAAAACAACCAAACTAGATGACACTTAGTCCTCATGCATGATTTAAGAATTAAACATTTTTATCCTAGGCTCATTTAAGCCTTAATAGCTTAATCAATGTGGGTGGTTCTCATTCTTATATTTTAACATAAAAATGTTTATGAAGGACTGCTTGTATGGTTATAAAGTGCTCTAAGGCCATTAGGAAGAAGAAATGTAATAAAACTTAGGTGAAAAGCTTGTTCATGGTGAAAATTTTCATGTAGTGTCCATACATTAGTGTTTGTATCAACACCGATGTTTCCGGAGCTAAAAATTTGTGAAAGACACGAGATTGTATCAATACAATATAGCCTAGTATTGATAGAATGCAAGTTACTGGCCTGGAATAAGCAAAACACAATGATGTACCTATACATTAATGAAATGTGTCAATACATTTTTGTAAATTTCATGAAAATGACATTCTACTTTTTTTCATAGAGTCCCTTAGGCATTTCAAACCTTTCCCAAAAGTTATGGGTCCTAGCAGTCATTCCTTCTTTTTTGTTTTTATTATTTTCTCTGCACTTTCCAATTAAATCTTGGGATGTCAAAATTTTTTAAGGAAGAAAGATAGGTGCATTTCATCTAAGTCTTTAATTGGGTATAGTTTGTTTACACGGGGCTTAGACAAAATTATGTCTCTACAATGATAAAAGGATTGAATTATATGAAGGTACTATACACTAAAAGGCTTGTTAAAACCATATTGACACTCCTTGCATGTTGGCTGGCCATGATGCATTGCTAGATGCCAATCTTGGTCTGTATATAAAATTATTCATAATTAGATAATTTATATTTATTATCGATATAATGAGAGTCTAATAAATGACACACAAAAGAGTGGTTAGTATAAATTAAAATGAGACTAGGTTTCTTTACCTAGTAAAGTAGAAGTTACTTAGGCCTATTTTGTATAGTCCAAGTGGCCAAGTACTAAAGTGCAAACTAACCAAAAGTTTGAAAGCATCATCCTTAGCTATATTAACCTCATTTGCCATCACTTGAATTTTTTTCATTTTGTGCTCTATTTAGACTCCTTAGAACGTGATTTGTGATTTCCCTAACTTTTTAAAGGAAGAGTTGTGCAATTCACCTCCTATTAAAGAAATCGATTTGATTAAAGAATCAAGGAAGATCAAAGGTAAAAGGAAGATTTGTGAAATCTATGCTGCTAACATGAATCTTGAAAACAAATCTCTCCATTTTGATTACTATTAGAGGTTAGACACTTGGACAACTTTGTTTGTGATAATCAAGCTCAGTGTATGCAAGCTGGTGTTCATGAAACTTGTTCAAAATCTTAAGGCTGAGGTATAAGAATTCTTAATTCATTGCATAGGGTTATTAACAATCCACATGGTCAGCCAAACCTTCGGGGTGCATTACTTTTGTTTATATGATTCGTCAGTATAAGCATGAGTAATGTTCTTACTTGGATCAAACCCATTCTGCTAAGCCTATGATTGGCCTAATATTGAGGCACCTCGGATGTCTTTACCAGGCAAAAGGAACAATTTGGGATTTTGTTTATGTAGCTATCTTAAAAAGGCATATAATGAGCCATAGGAGCCTAACTTGGTTAACCATACCTGAAAGTGAAGAAAAACTTGAAGTTTAGGAATAATGGGGAAATGCTTCTAATCTTTTCTCAATTTATATTTTTCAAGTTTGGATCTCGAGTAGTGTTGAACAAACTTTATCATTCAAGATATTTATTGTCCTATCAACATGAGTTTATATTAACATTTAATTATAATTTGCCATCTAGCTATTGGGTTAATGGCTAAAACATGTCTAGAAAATAAAATCGAGCTGAGGTGAATGCACCCCTCAGAGTTTTGCATCATGAATGTTATAGTGTCAAGAACATTTGAACATATAGTTACGCTATTGGGTTGATAGCTAATGTGACACTAGAAGCATCATGATAGCTCAATTTTGAGAAAAGTGCCCTAAAGGGAATTGGTGCCCTAAATTAGGATTGTGTATTGACAAGGCTAGTTTTTAGAGTACAATTATAGGGTTCTATCATAATACTAAAATAAAATTATCCCTTTGATTCCAATAGATTGCAAAGCTTGAGAATATAATTTTTGAGACCTTTCAAAATATCTAAAATATTTTATGGTATTATGTCCTTGTTTTTCATGTTACTAATCCATAATTTGGTTTGTCTTGATTGTTTTATATGCATCATGGCATGATTGTTAGTACACTAGGGAGATCATTATGTCATATATACAAAAAGAGAATAGTTGTGTACCTCGATGGTATGGTAATGTCTTGTAGTTTTTTAAGGTATTTTTTGCTCAATAATGAATTTTGTTTATTGCATCACTTGCATGCATGCATATATAACTTCATAACATGCATCCCATGAACCAGGAGGATAGATTGACAGTTTGATTTGGTGAAAGGGTTTTGTAAGATGTTTTTCTTCTAAATTAGAGGTATTGAAGTCATCGGGCATTGTTAAGCATGGATAGTAATCCATCTACAAGGGTCAACAAACTCAAGAAAGTGCAAGAGAATATGATAAAAAGTCAAAGAAAGTTTAGGCAATAGTTAGCCAAGATAATGGAGTTGATGACCATTTCTGCTAGAGAAATAGAGTAATTTCAAGAAATCGAGTGCTTAAGTTGAAATAACTATTTCGAAGGATAAATCGGGTAAGCCAATTAGTGTACCACAAGCAAATTATTTTGCGCTTCAAGTCAAGAAGCCACAAGCTCTTTCATCCACCAGGTTTACTCCTATAATATATGTAAACATGGTAGCTATGATGCAATACAAGTCTAGAAAAAAAGAGCTAATAGGGGGTCTATTCTAGTAATCCATTAGGGCCTAATCTCAATGATTTTGTGAAATTGGAAAAGCATCCAAACAGGTTGTAAAAGAGCAATTATAGTTGCATATGATAGAGAAGAGATTAAGGGCTGTTGAAGGTATTGATAAGTTTTGGATTTTAGACACCAAAGAGCTAGGTCTTGTGTCTAGGTTGGTTATCCCTCCTAAATTCAAAGTTCTAGATTTTAAAAAGCATACCAGAGCTATTTGTCTTATCGCTCACTTAAGGATGTATTAAAGTAAGGTGGTGGGGTATGAAGATAATGATAAATTGTTCATCATTGTTTTCATGACAGTTTAATTAGTGTTATTGCATAATGATACATTAGGTTAGAGAAGACCAAGATTCGGGCATGGTCGGACTTAGCTTATGATTTCATGGGTCATTATAATTATGTAACAAATTCGACTTCAGATAGGTTGTCATTACAGAACATGGAAAAAAAGCCCACCAAAACTTTTTAGCAATATGTTCAAAGGTAGAGGGATAAAACTACTCAGGTGCATCCACCATTGACTGAGAATAAGATGGTGGTCTACTTTTTTGAGACATTACCTAGTTTTTTCTATGATTGGCTTATAGGGAAAGTTACTTAGAATTTTGTCAACATTGTCATACCTGGGGAAATGATTAAAAAGGCAATTATGAGTAGAAAGCTTCATGGAGGTAAAACACCTAGTGCCAAAGAGGATAGGGTGTCCAAAGCTAAGGAGGAAAAGGTCCAAGCAATAATGGGAAGCTTTGCCCAGTATCCTCAATGCCATATGCCATTTTACTCTTTCTAGGGCATTACCTTTCAAAGACCACATCAGTGCCCAATGGCATCTTAATTCAATTATTTGGAAAACTATCTAATTCATAGATTTACCTGAGGTCTTCCAATTAATATGCTAAATCAAGGGTATGCAAAAAGTGTTAGGAAAAGGGATCGATTTCAACCACTCCCTATCTCTTCTTCCAAGTTAATGCCTCCACTTTTTAAAAACCAACTACTCACTGGAGTTCCACTAGAGCCCATTCAACCACCATGCTCGATTTGGTACAATGAAAATGTATACTGTGATTATCATTATGGGATTTAAGGTCACTAGACGATTGGATTTGGATGCCATAACAAAAGATGATGCTTAAAGGATTAAGAATAATTGGCTATGCATTTGAGGGAAGCATAGAGATGTGATGGTTGAAATGTTTTGCCTCTAGATTGGCATCTTTTTTTTTACCGCATGCATGATTTAAAAAGTTTTCTAGAAATAAATTAAGGTGGCTGATTTAAAGATTTAGTATGAAGAATGACAAAATGTTTTCAAAAAAAGAGTATTTTTAAAAAAGTGCAATAATAGAAAGTCTCAAGAACATTGATGTTAACTATTAGGAATGAACCTAAACCCTATATTGATTTTCTATACTTTTTCATGACCACTGTGATTGCCTAAAAGACCTATAACTTTAGGGAATTGATTTCAAATTTCACTAGATATGATATCTCTAAAACAACCTATCAGGTGAAAGCCTTGACCTAGGTTAAGAGTGATAGAACATATTTTTACAATTTATGGATTCCTTTGGAAATCGAGTGGATCAGACATTTTGGTAAAGGTTGTAAAGCTATGGTAACTTGGGCCAAAATTGTGCAAAAATTTACCTTTATTCCTAGCCTTTCAAATGTGAACATTTTAGTCATTGTTTTTGAAAATTGATTAGCATCCTCGGGTATGATGGATCAGTAACACAACCTTTTGTTGTTAGAAAACCATTTAAGCCTATTTCATTCATAACACTTCAAATAGCCCAACATTAAGGTTTCAACTTTTTAAGCTATACTTCTTTTAAATTATCCAAAGCTAGAAATTTCTTATCAATCAAACATTGGATAGCCTAAGTAGATTTTGGTCTTGATATCCCATAATTCCTCATTAGTGATGAACCAAAAAAGAGACGTGCCAATAAATATGGTGACAAAAGGAGAATTTAAGCGTGAGTTTTAGTGTATCAAAAAATTAAAAAATTGAAAAAAAGAAAAAATGAAATAGAATGCAACATCATGTGATTGAAATGCTTAGGATTATCTAAAAACCATTTTTCGAAGAATAACTTTTAAACTCATATAGTTGTGCTTGAAATGACATATGACCATCTTTCACTACCATTTTCTCAAATGTAGAAATTATTTCCCTTGTTACCCCTTTTGATCCTAATGAACTATTTTTTTCTTTAAACCTTGATCAAGGATTATCCTCCATGCTGAGAGGCATGGAAAGAAAAATTCTCTTTAAGGAAAATGTAAAGGTGATATCCCATTCTATAGTTTTAGAAAATGCCCAATAAATTGGGGTAAAGTAAAAATGGACCAAGTTTCCAAAATCTAAGATTCCCTACATAAAAAGAAAAATAGAAGAAAAAGAAAGAAGAAAAAATAGAGAAAAAAAAAGTGAAAACAAAAGCAAAAGCTTAAAAGAGCAAAACAAAAGAAAAATAAAAAGGGAAATGGATAAGGAAACAAAGTAAAGTATGGTCCTAAAAAGGTAGAAGGGCTAGAAACCTTTGTAGAAAGAAATGATCCTTCATCATTTTACCCTTAAATATTTGATTTGGACCTCTATATCCCTTTCTTTCTAAATGTTGAACCATGTCCTGCATTACATAACTAGAAAACTCCATTTTGATCAGGTATGTCTATTTAAGCCGATGAGCATATTCTTTGAGAAATTATCTTTTGGATGGATTTTGAATATTCCTAAGAAAATGATGAAGCAAAAAAAAATGAAAAAAAAGAAATGAAGAAAGAAAATAATTGAGCTCTTGGGTGAAAACTAAAAAACAAGCAATCTTAAGCAAAATAGGAGAATTTTCAATGTCACTCATGGGATTATCGAGGTGTTGTTAGGAAGAAAAAAAATTTAGGGACACCCAAAATCCCTAAATATCCTAAGGTATTGGCTCTCATTTGGAGGGACTGACTTGAAAAGTTAGATCTTTTTACCTTTTCCAAATTAATCCCCTAACCCTAAACTTTTCATGACCATTCTTAATGCCAATTGAGTTATTGATGGAAGGAAACTTATGAGAAAATTGATATTAGTTGATTCTTAAAAAATCCATGTTCCATAAAGGCCGATCTATTCAAAAGCCTAGGATAGTAAGGCACATATTTTATTTTTATGAAACCATTTTAGACTAATTAAAGTCTTATTGTGCAAAAGTGTTGACAAAAATTGCAAAAAATGAAATTATCATTCAAGGAATTTCCTAGTAGTGAAATATTAGTCTTTTAGAGTCTTGAATATTATATGTTTTTTTGGGTAATGTTTTTCAAACTCAATTTCTTTAAATGCATGTTTTAAGCAAATGCATTTTTCAAAGAAGTGTTCACTTTGAGAAAAAGATGTCATGAATAGAGCCAAATGTTTTCTTGAATGAGGGATAAAAGATTATAAGGAATCATGTTTCCTAAATAAGAATACTAGAAAAGAAAAGTTAGGCCATTGGTTTTTGGTAAAAGTGTAAAAACTTTTAAAGGCATTGTAGATGATTTGAAAAGGACTGATATTTTCTGGAGCATAAAGAGCTTAAGATGCATAGACATCTTATTTTGTCTAAGCCAATTTTTAGCATGTCAAGGCATAATTAAAAGATGATAGATTCAAAGAAATAAAAAATAAAAATAGGGATGACTGTCAGGTGCCGTGTCACTAGGTACTATTAAGCAACACGACACTAAGCAAAAAAAACTTTTTGGGAAGGTCCAAAATGCCTATGGGTCGTATAAAAAAAATGTAAAAACAAGGCATCAAAGGTAATTATTCAGGGTATCATCGAAGTCATTCATAAGTCAGTTTTCCATTATTTGTGACCAAGGTGAGGTATTTAAAGAGTCTAAGATACGTGCAAGTCATATTGGTGCATAAGCTTGATAATAAGCTTTCGCATTGCCAAAAATTCAAATTTTCACATGTAGTATTGAAACAAAAGGGTTTGGTATCGAGACCTAGTGAGAGGCATCCTTATGTTTATATTGACACAAATCTTAGCAATAGGTAAAGTTGTGATTTTTGGCCAAATGTATTGAGACACATGTTTGAGTATTAATACAAGTCCATGAAGTATCGATATGTACCTTTAAGTGACGAGACTAAAAATTTTTTGGCTCTTGGTATCGAGACATGCTTTATTGCATCGATACTCCTAAGCAAAACTCATCTTATGTATCGATACAAAACGTTTTGTATTAATAAACTAAGGCATTTTTGCCTATTTTGAACCATATTTGATCCATTGCATCATTGATTTAAAATTCAATTCAAACACATTCCTTGCACAAAAAATCATCAAAATTTATACCAGGCTTCATCTTTGAGCTTTTGATTGGATTTAAACAAATTTTTAAGGCCCAAATAGCTAAAGACAAAGGACATCTCATGACATTATGAAAATTGCCAAAGGGTGTTAAGTTTTCTCAATGCTTAGCTGCATAAAGTAGCCTTGATCCACTATTTTTGCTAAGCAAACCAATGGGTTTGCATAGTAGTTAAGTACAATACCTGATCTTTACATGAGGTACATGCACTAAAACCCCAAAATGCTTTTGCTTTTTTGCATCTTTTGTCTTTATGGTCACATTGCTATATATGCCAACCTTGGACTCAACTGAAGGGAACACTAGCAAAAGATACAGACCAAAATATACACATAGGGAGAAAAACATAAAAAACTACTCATATTCCCCCAATATTCCTCAACCACCAAAAAACTAGAAAACCCTTCTCTATTCTCAAAACTCCTTAAAACCCCCTCCAAAACCCATTTGAAAATCCTTTATTCCACTCATGTTCCTTCTCAGAAGTCTCTTTCATCCATATTCCAACTAAAAAACCCTTTTTTCCATCATTTTCTGGCTGTTCAACATCAAAAAGAAGGAAAACAATGGGTTTAAAGTTGCTACCAAGAGAAAAAGGCTGAAGTTTGAAACTTTAGTATATTTTCTCCATTTTACTTTGCATATTCTCTGAATTTTTAACATTCTCGTCATCTTACTAACCTTTTTATGTTACCATGACCCTTCTAAGATTCTTAGGCATTATTATGGCTTTGGTTATGGTAGTCTTAGGCTTGATGATCCTCTTGATACCTTAATGTTGTTTAGATATGCAAACATGTCATAGTTCATTTTCATTATTGTTATAGTCCCTCATTCATGCATTGTCTGTCATGTTTCACCTATCTTCACAAGCTTAACATATACTTGAATGTTCTTTCTAACATGCATTGAGTATATTCATGCATTGTCTTGCATTTTAAAGAGTCTTATGGCATAAAAAATGATATCTTGAAAATTCTAGCATGCTTTTCCATGCTTAATATGTTCATGTCATCTTCCATAGCATGATTTTTGATCTCATTCATGGAGTTATCATTACCATGCATCCTATTTGCCACTTCCTTGCATTTTTTGTCTTCTTTTTCGTGTCAAAATGTCATCTTTATGTGTTTGCATGTATAATCCCTATTCATCTTTGAGTATGTTATATTTTGTTCATTACATCTCTGTCAAGATGCTTGCTTGTTTGCTAAAAATTTGATTTTAAAAAAAAATCCCCAAGTTAAGTTTCATCCTACCTCCAATAAATGGATAATAGCATGAATTTAATGCTTTTATAAAATTGGTTTTCCAATCTTGGTGACAAATTAAACATTTTAGATCTGGATTCACGGTAAAATAACTAAAAAGATGTTATTGTCCAAACAAAAATGAAACTTTTTAGTTGATAAAAAATATATATTAGGCCTCGATTTTGAGTTTAACATTTTTATGGTGGAATGGGCAACGAGTTCTTTCATTATCCCAAACTACTCCGGGATTATGGAATGAACTTGTGATGCTAATATCCTTCTTTTCCTTCTGTTATGGATCCTCAAACATCCATAACTCGAGTTCAACCTTAAGAAACCCGAAAAAAATTGAATAACCTTTATTTTTGCTTTAACGACACTATAATTTGTGTTTGAAAAATTGTTTTCAAACCATAAATGATTTTTCTATAGTTGTCTAATGTTTTTCACTTAAAGGGCATTAAAAAACCTTTTCAGTGGTGTCTTACTTGCTCTCGAATCGTTCTGGATGAAGGAATTATGATTTTTTGAAACTTTGCTATATAGAACCTTTAAAACTAGCGTGTTACATTTTGTTTGGATAATTTTGGCTCATCACATTATTTTTCTATAATATCTAAATATTTTTCCTAAAGAGTTCACAAAATTCCCTCTCCAAAAATATATTATTTACGATTTAACGATTTTGAGTGAGCCTAAAATGACTTTTCAAAGTCCATTACCCCTTTCCCTTGTACATGCTACCAATGTCAAAATTAACCTAAATCCAAAAATTAGTTCCCCCTATAAGGTGATTTTCAAGGATTTTTAAAATATTTTTATATTAGTCTTCATCAAGTTATCTTTCCAACGGTACCCCATTTACCCACTGAAGCCTTCGGATTGACCTAGAATAAATTCGAGAAGAGAGATGATGCAATGTTATCCCCTATCTTTAGCCTAGTCTCTCGAATCGCCATCATTGAGATGTTTGAACTTCTCAAAATGTATCCGGCTAGCTCCCGTACAACACAAGCCCTTTAGGCTTAGATCAAGGCTTAAGAAAACAATATTTTATTCAAATATTTAATTTCTTATTTTTTAGATACCTTTTTCT
Organism: Adansonia digitata; assembly: GCA_029448705.1. Classification (NCBI taxonomy): domain Eukaryota; kingdom Viridiplantae; phylum Streptophyta; class Magnoliopsida; order Malvales; family Malvaceae; genus Adansonia; species Adansonia digitata. The sequence continues at coordinate 12,427 of JAQSVH010159339.1, read as the reverse complement.
AAAATATCCTTTTCTAAAAAAACATAAAAAATCATCTTTGGGGATACTCTAACCCCACCACTTCGAAGGGATACTCCAACTTTATTTTTCACAAAAAAAAAGTTAATTCCCTCTTTTAAATTTATTCAAGATTCTTAATTATGTTCTTAAATCATCAAAAAATCTTATTCTTAGGGAAACTCCAACCTCAACACTCTGAAGGGATACTCCAACCCTATTTTCCATTGACAACTTAAATTTTCTATTTCAAAATTATTCAAAATTCCTAACTATTTTTTGAAATCTTTAAAATCGTTATCTTTGGGAATACTTAACTCTAACTCTCTGATGGGACACTCTAACCCTGCCTTTACCTCAAAATCCAAAAATTCTCTCTTTGAGGTGCCCCAAATTGTTTTGTTTAAAACCTTTTTTCATCCGTCAAATTATCACTGAATCTAAACACATCTCCAAATTATCATTTTGATTATTCTTCAATAATCAAAGACAATTATGGAATACATTTTGATCATCCCCCTTTTACATTCTCTTATTTGTGATTATTTGTTTGTGAAATTTTGATATTCTTTTTTGTGTCACTAACATGTTTCCTTTTTTTAGTAACTATCATGCATTCATATTTAAAAGCTGTTTTCAAAAAACTTTTACAAGATAATGTTCGTGTTAGTATCTCTCCAGTGCCTAAAACAGAATATCTAAATTTTCAAAATTTAATCCAAAAATCGTTTTCATAAAAAACCCTATACTCATCATGCCTCCGTGATGTATAAGTGATAATAAATTTTCTATCAAAACTTGGATTTAAATTTTTCGCAAAAGTTCACTCATTAAAGGGGATTATATCTAAATAATGACCCAATGGAATCGATTAAGCCAAAACTGAAGTGAGGTATAGTTTATGGGTACTAATTTCGAGCATCCTGTGATTGCTAATCCTTCTCCACCCGTAACCAACTCTTGAACCCTACTAACAAATTTCTAGACTTTGTAGACCTTAAAATTCACATTTTGAGTTTTGTAACCTAGAATATTATATTCGATAGGCATCCGATCATGCCTAGCCTAAAGTGCTCGATGGCGGCTCCAAATTTATAGCTACCTCATGGTAACCTACTATGATTAGTCAGATGAATGATTCATCCGATGGTCTTTCTCCTTTTCATATCACTATGCCTAAACCAAATCCCAACCAAGGGATAACTCAAAGGCTCCAACCAAACATATATCTTTTAAGTCATGTGCACCTGCTTCGAATCTCATGAAGAGAAAAAGAAAAAAGGGTTACATGGCAATAGTTTAGCATTCTCAAAAAAGGAATTGGTAAGAAAAGATGAACCAAACCTGAGTATAGTTAAAAATGTTGATATTCTGAAGCAAGAAAAGAAGAGAGATGAATACTAATGGTTTGGATCATGGAAATTAATAGAGAAATTTTTGGTGAATAATGATAGTCTGAAATTAATAAAGGGTATTGCATGTATGGAAACCATAAAAGAAAAATAGTTGAAAAAATATGAGATAGTTAGTTTGTTTAAAAAAGTATTAGCTTAAGGTGTTGGCACTGCATGACATTCATTGTATACCATACATAATATCACGTGACAAGGTTGTGGCATTGCATAACATTCGCAACATGCATTTAACACATTTAACACATTTCAAGAGAGAAATCAACCATGCTTTACAAGGGTCATTACCGTTTACCTGTGCATCATATCATATGCATTGGGATCATTATTCATTGATTATATATCTTTACAGGTACTTGTAAAAGCATCCTTTCAATGGCATAAAATGGTTGCTTACTGGTGAGTAACTGCATTTGTATCATTTCATAAAGCATTTTGCATACTTTATGATTATTACGATCATTTTATAAAGCATTGGTATTGCTCATATAAGGTAGTTTTTAGGTTTGTTTCATTTAAGGCATTTCCTTGAAACCTTAATTTTGTCCAGGTTGTCATAGGTCTTTGGTTTCACCTAAGCCATTTTTTAAAACCTTAGTTTCATCTAAGTTGTCATTCGATTTTTGGTTCTATCCAGGCCATTTCTTAGATCATTGGTTTTGTCCAATTACCTTAGTGTTTTTGGTTTTGTCTAAGCCATATCATAAAACCTTGGTTTCATCCATGTTATCTTTAGGTCTTTGGTTTCACCCAGGCCATTTTATAAAACCTTAATTTGTCTAAGTTATTTTTACATCAATTTCATCAAAGCCATTTTTGAACCTTGATTCTTTTAGGTTATTTTTAGATTAATTTTGTTTGAGCCATCTTTGAACCTTAGTTTCGGTTAGGTTGTTTTCATATTGGTTTCATCTGAACCATCTTTAAACCTTGATTTCATCAAAGTTATTTTTAGGCTAGTTTTATCCTAGCCATCTTTGAATCTCAGTTTCAGTTAGGTTGTTCTCAAGTCAGTTCCATCCAAACCATCTTTAAACCTCAATTTTATCAAGGATGCTCTTAGGCTAGTTTCATCTGGACTATCTTCGAACCTTGGTTTCATCCATGCTATTTTCAGTTTGATTTCATTTGAACAATCTTCAAACCTTAGTTTCGTTTAGGTTGTTATTAGGCTAGTTTCATCCAAGGTGTTTTTAGGTTAGTTTCATTTGGGTTATTTTCCTAAACCTTAATTTAGTCCAAGTTGTCTTTGGCCTAGTTTCGTTCAAGCTATTTCTTTAAGTCTTGGTTTCGTCCAAGTTATCTTTTAGTCTTGGTTTCACCCAAAGTCATCAGATATAGTCTTGGTTTAACCCAAGATCATTTATTTTAATCTTGGTTTTGCCTAAGGTCATTTGGTTCAGTCTTGGTTCTACCTAAGGTCATTTTCCTAGGTCTTGGTTTTATCCAAGTTACTCTTGCTATTGGCTTTCCTTCAGCTACATTTTGATTGTATAGGATTTTTTCTTAATAATAGCTTATGATTGAAAGTGGTATCCATTCCAAATTTTGGTGATTTAAGGTTTGAGATTACATAAGTGAAAATATTCCATGATTGATTTTTTCAAAATGAAAATAAGTATGAGAATAAAAAGAGGAAATAGAGGGGAAAGCCATGGGATTTATGGATGATGGTGAACCCTAAAAGATATTATCCAATTGAAAAAAATGGGTATCTTATGCTTTAAAAAAAAGATGGTAACGAAAGCCAAGTTGAATGTGAAAGAGATGAAAAAAACAAGAATTGTCATAATAAGTGTTTTTAGAAAAACAGAGCAGATCATGAATGATATTAAGATAAACCATGCATTGGGATTGCATATTAACATCAAAGTAGGAATCATGCATATGCATTCATGTTGCATTATAGAAAATTATTCAAAAGGAAGACATACCTAATAGTGTCAGTGGAAACATGGATCATTCCCTAGTAGATGATGCTACAAGTAATATTGTTCCTTCCCAATGGTTAAATCCAATATAGTTGGTATGTAGAAAGGAAAAGAAAAGAGAGAAAAACGCAATCTAGTTGGTTAGGTAGAAAACCAACAAAATTGGCACCTTGTAGGAAAGTTATGCCCTTAAGAAAATAACTTTTTCTTTTATTCACTTTACTTAGTTATGTGGAAGAACAATGCAATCAGGTTTGAGTCAGCTTCCTTTGATTAAAGCAAAAGGTCAAATAAAGTTTTTCTTTCATCAGCTTCATTTAGCTAGGTGGAAGATTAGTAGAGTTAGTTGTCCTCTTCATTTGACTATGTGCAAGTTTGATAAAGTAGGTTTTGAGTCAACTCTATTCAATTAGGTAAAAGATTAGATAGGGATTTTTTTGTTAACTTTACTTGACTAGGCAAAAGATCAGTGAAGTTTCTGGTCCTTTCATATGCTTCATTTGATTAGGCAAAAAGTTAACAAAGTTAGTTGTCTTTTTTTCCTCTTTATTTAATTAGGCAAAAGATCAGTGGATCAGGCTTTTGACTCAAGTCTTCTTTATTCAGCAATGTGTAAGTCTGTCAAAGTAGGCATTATATGTAAGTCCACTCTATTTGGTTATGTGGAAGCCTGATAGGGCTGGTAATCCAAGTCCATGTCATTTGGTTGGTAAAAGACTAATAAAGTAGGCAGCATTTCAATCCATTTTAAAGAGAAAACTAATAAAGTCAGCATTTTTAATTTTCTTGTTAAGTCCAATCTATTTAATTAGGCAGAAAACTAATAAAATTGCAGCCTCATTGATTAAGTGGAAAATTGGTAAGGATTAATATATTCTTTCATTAGGTATAGTTAGATAAGATATCACATATATGTAAAAAAAAAATTCCTGTAGAGAGGCTTACTAGGTCCGAGACAAAAATCATGTCTATTTAATCTTTTCCTTCTTTTTAGGTTTTTAGTAATAGCCAAAGATGGGCAGATGTAGACACCTTATTTTGTCCAAGTCCCTAATTGGTTTTTTCCTAGTTTTAAGGGTTAGATGGAATTTTCTAGGTCAAGATCCTCTTGGATGAGTTATAGATGATAGAAAGGTCCAATTGAGGGTTTGGTTAGTTTTCATAGGCTTAGTTTAATATAATAAGACATCTAAGCTTACATGTCTAATTTAGGGGATAGGTATTGGATATGGAAAATTAAGACTTAGGTCCTAAAAATCTGAGAATATCAAAAGTTGACTGGTAAGAGTCTCTTAAGGTGATTAGAATTGTTATTAATGACATTTAGATGAAAACAGACTTGTTTTAGAAGTTCAAATTAAAAGTCAACAAACTATAAGCAAAGTCAACTATAATGGTTAACTTTTTAGCATAGAGTTAGATTTTCAAATTGAAAGAGTTTTACCACTCGGATTTCAAAATTGATCACACCAAAATAAAATTGAACATGGACTTTAGGACTGAAAGGTGTAATCAGGATCGGGTTATGAAAGGACCTTAGGAATATATAATGCAAGAGTTCCTGAAAGCTTAATCCAAGAAGTCCAAGATAGAAAATTTTTTATTTTTTGTAGAAAGTCATTTAGACACATTTTGCTACAAGATGGAACTTACAATTGCAATTTTACATGTGCACATAATGATCAACTGAATGGCATAAAAATTTATACAAAACCAATGTAGGAATTTAGTCATGGCCAAATTCAACATGTGCTTAGTGTGCCAAATTTTGTTCATCTATTCATTAACAGCACTCATGTAATTAACCTTAAAATTAGTTAAAAGGTTAGTGATTAAGATAAGATCACTATAGGGTGATTAAAGCATAAATCACCAACTTCAAGGCCTATAAATAGGGGTTATCATCCATAATTTCACAACTTTTAAACACATTACAAACTTTAGAAAATCTAGAATATTTTATTTTCTCTTAAGCTCTCATTATCTTTAAGAAGAAGATCAAGGTTGAACTAGGTATAATTTCTTATTTTTCTCTTTAATTTCTTATTTTTCTCTTTAATTTCAATTCAATTATCATGTTTAATGTTTTATTCATGGTTATCCATGCTTGAAACACATTCATCCGTAGTGATTTATTATTCTATGACCAACTTGATTTCATGATATTTTGATGATTAAAGTTTAGTTGAGCCAAAAATTAGGAATATGAGATAAAATTAAGAAGATTAAAGTTGAAATCTTGAGGTTTAATGTTGAAATCCTAGATTCTTGAACTTAGTAAATGGTTTGGACAAGATAAAATGTTGTAGCTAGGTTCGACCAAGCTTTAATGTTCTTGATTTTAGGTTTGCTTATGATTAAATGGTGATATGTTATTGAATCTTGATGAATCAAGTTAAATTGAACTTGGATAAGTTGAAGTTGATGCTTAATTTGATGAAATTAGAAACTTACATGTTTAATTATTGAGCTTAAATGGTTATAAGCATGCTTTGAATGCTAATCATGTTGATTGAATTGAATCTAAGCATGTTTTCTTGTGTTTGATTGTTAAATGACGAGAATTTCATAGAAATTGATGCTGAAATGAGCTTGTAGATTTGGCCATGGAGATTTTGTGTTTAGAATAGGTTTTGTGGCTGATTAGTTACTAAAACCATGGTTTGTATTCTATATGTTTCGTAAAATGAATATTAGGGTGTTTAGGTTATGGGAAAACCTTATTTTCTCTAAAAAATCCCCTAAGGACCAACCTTGGTTTATTTAATCAATAGGTGAATCAAGGTTTGGCATTATTTAATAAGCTTTTTAATGACTAACTTAGGGACATTAAATAAAATAGCTTGATTTAGCAATGATTGGGAGCAAACAAAAATGTTTTTAAATGTTTTCAAGTGCTTCGTTAAGTCTAAGTTTGCAAAGCTTTAATATAAGTCATTAGGTGATATTTAGGTAAGTCAAATTGTGTTGTTTAAAGTCACTTGGCTAATGGTTATAGCACATAAGTGAGTGGCATTGGTGTGCCATTCACTTGCTAAGAAAAAACAAAAATGAATAAAAGTGATATAAGCAGAGACAATTGCATGAGTCTGAAGCATCTTGCCAATGTTGAAAAGCATAGTTTTAGGTCTTGGCATTGATAAGTCTTTGTTGATTCCTCATATATGACATTTATAGATTCTATTTGTTGTCATCCCTGGATGTTCAAATGTTTGGAAACATGTTTTAAAAATTTGACAAAATGCTTCATGATCACAAGTCGGGTCAGAGCTACTGTTGCTGTCCAGCAAATTAGTCTCATAGAAAAAGATATATTTTGATTAGGTTATAGACCTTATGAATTTTTGTTAGTACTTTTCCCATAAGCCGCATTGATTGCGATGCATAACAAGTTATTGAAATGTTTGAATTCATGATCAAACCAATATAGTAAAAAAATGGAATTTGAGCTATTAGCATGGCTCTATTTTAGCACGTGATCAATATTATGAACTGTTTTTGATGAGGATATTCATTTTTGTGTATTTTTCTCTTATTTTTAGATAAAGTTTTCTAGGTATGTGTGGATCTTTTAGTGGATATTCTAGATGAATGGAAAGAAAATCCAAAAAATAAGGTACTCAAACATGCTGTGTAATACAGTAGTGTCCAATTAAAAAAATTATGTTACAGCCAAAATGATTTTCTAGTATTTTGAATATTTTTTAATTGAAATAGAGTGAGTTGCCGTTCATTAGAATTTGGTTTAATGATTTTATGTGATAAGAATAATCTAAAATAAATTTGAAGAACTTGAAAGGTCAAATATGTCCCCTATTTAAAGTCTCTTTAGGTTTAATGTCCGCATCCTGAGGCATTCAGATGCCTCAGGATTGATTTCAGAAGTTAGTATGTGAATAGGTCTAAAAGTGTCTATAGAAGGTCCCCTAGTTACTTACATTAAAGCTTCCAACTTGAATTAAATAAAGTTGATTTTTAATATTGTTTTCAAAGTTATGATTTCTTCAATTTAGTCCAAGTGTGCTATTTTTGTGATTTCACCTAAATGGAGACAAAATTGATAAAAATACTAAAAATGGAGTCAATTAGTGAGTATTTTCGAAGTTAACTAATTTTTGCAAAATTTTTCCTTTATAAATTATTTTAACTTTGAATCAATTGTAAATTCGAGCTAGTCTTAGTAAGAGTTTTGGGATACATTTTTTAGTGATATTTGTTTGATTTTGACGAAATAAAATGGGGATTATGGTTGAACATATATGATTGAAACCAAAAAAAGTAAATTTGGATACGCATGATTAGTTGGTACCAAGTATAAGGCATCACGAAAGGGACTGAGTGCTTACTTGTAGTGTAATCAACTCCTGAGCCTAACTTTATAGATCTCTAGTATACGCTAATCATAAAATTGTTCCTTTAGTGTTTTGTAGCTCTTTAGTGAATGGTTTTAATAGGTGACCAATCATACTTAGCCAAAACAAATTTATGGTGACTCCTTAACCTAGTCACTCTTGCATTTCTAAATGGGAGACTTATTGGGGCATATAATGATTTGAAATGCTGTCTACTTTGATAAGTTAAGGTTTGTATCATGATATATTATGAAATGGCTCCATAGGGCTTAGTCAAATTTTAGGCCATTCCTACATTAGGGTTGGCAGCAACAAAGGTTTTATGGAGTGGGTAAAATATTTTACTTAGAATTAAAAATTAGGCCACCTTGTTACTTGATATAAATAAGAGGTAGTGCCTAAGGTTTCATGTTAAATCATTTGTGCCACTCTTAAATTTTGAACCATAACATTTTATATTTTTGACTTGTTAGCACAAAGGTGGTCTTGAATAAGAATCAAGCCATATGAATTTAGAGTTAACCAAGGAAAAGAGTGCCAGTACACACTACCATCTGAGAATTAGAGAATAATGGAAAAAGCTAGTTGGCTGAAGCTTTCACATGGATTTAGGAATTCTTGGACAAGATCTTATTGACAAATCAGGTACTTGATTATGGTGTTTTTATTGTATAAAACATGATACAGTGCGATCTAATTTAATAAAAATTTGAAAATTTCATTGCGCACTCTGATCTATTTTTCCTACAGTTTAATATTCCTAACTTGGGCCAGTTAGCCGAGAATGACCTACTTACATCATTAGACTTTAACTTTGGAAGATATGGGCCAATTAATTGGGACTGACCAACAACATCAATGGGCTTTGACTTTTGATGACATGGGCTAATTAGTCGATATTGATGTACTGGTGTCATTAGGCTTCAACCTTCTATGACATGGGCTAATTAGCTGAGATTGACCAACCAACGTCATTAGGCTTAGACTCTTAATGACATGGGCCAATTAGCTGGGCCACCTTATCAAGTAATTAGGCTTTGACTTTCTATGACATGGGCTAATTAGCTGAGACTAGCTTATTAGAATCATTGGGCTTAACTCTCTTGACATGGGCTAATTAGTTAGAACTAACCTATTGGCATTATTAGGCTTTGACTCCCTTGATAGGGCTAACTAGCTAGAACTAGCCTATCAATATCATTGGGCTTTGACTCTTTTAATGAAGGCTAATTAGTCAGAACTAGCCTACTGGCATCATGGCTTAACTTGTAGTGACAAAGGCCTATTAGTCAAAACTAGCCTACTAGCGTCATTGGGCTTGACTCTTTTGACAGGGGCTAATTAGGCCAAACTAGCCTACTAGCATCATTAGGCTTAGACTTTTGATGACATAGGTCAATTAGTTGAGACTGACTTATCGACATCATTGAGCTTAGACTTTTAATGACATGGGCAAATTAGTTAGGATTGAACTACTGGCATCATCGGGCTTTAATTTTTTATGACGTGAGCCAATTAGCTGAGATTCACCTACCAGTATCATTAGCTTTACTTTTGATGACATGGGCCAATTAGCTAGGACTAAACTGCCAGCATCACTAGGCTTTGACTTTTGATGACATAAACCAATGAACAGGGATTGACATGCTAGCATCATTAGGCTTAGGCTTTTTAACATGGGAAAATTAGCTGGGATTAGCCTACCGGCATCATTAGGCTTGATTTCCTTGATGTGATATCTTAAAGAGATAGCTTTTTTAACTAAGTGACCTTTTATTTGTCAATTTTTGATGTCAAAGATTCTTACTAAGAAGTTCTTTAAGGTTCAACAAATGTGATGCTAATAAACTGATAGTATGTGATGACAATATGAATACATGATGCGATCATGCAAGTTCAACCTTTTTGATGATAGGACTAAATGATCATGACATAAGGTCCAATACAGGAATAAACATTGCAAGTTATCTTTTTGACTGAGAACTTTAATAATTGTTTCCTTGATGCCATAATTCAAGGTGCTAACTCAAACTTGATTGGCTTTGAGATCATGACTCTTCTTTAGAGGACTTGATGCTTGGATGATTATTATCTTGAACTTGGGTTACTTGTGATTTTTTCTGATAAGGTGAGAATTTGGAAGATCACTTTCCTTAGCTTGGGATACCTGATAACTTTTTCTAACTATTTGAAGATTTGTTTTTCTTTACTTAACTCAAGATTGTGATGGTTTTTTCTGACAAGTTCGGTTTGTTTTTTCGATAGTTTGAGGACCAAATGATTTTGGCTTTGTTGTTGGCATCTTTTATATGGATAGGTTACTATTTGGTTTTTATGAGGTCTGTTGAATGGATCAGATGGATTCTACTTAGGTTTTGATAGTCTTTCATGACTAATAACTCTTGGAAGCTGGGAAAGGTTGACATATGATCACAACTGATATATGTTAAGTGTGGAAGGAATTCATGATCTTGACGATTGAGGCACGAATAAAGCTTTTTTTGCTCCAATTATCATTTCAATGTAAAATGAAGAAATCCTAATTTGAATTTTATTTGATTACCAAATATTATCAACTAAATGGCCAACATAATGTAATGCAAATATAATGTGAGAGGGTTAAAAAGAAACAAGATAGTATTTCATTTATGACAAGAAAGTGATACAATTATGTCTATAATTGACAAAAGGTATAATGACAATAAGGTATAACGATAAGAATGTAATTTTTTAGGTGATCGATTCTCCTAAATAGCATGACATGAATGTTTCATTCGATGCATCTTGAGATTTTTTTTAAATGATCAATGAAGCTTATGCAAGTTGATCTTCCCAAAAGCTTTAAGATTACCTCATGCCATTTTATACCCTAGACTTAGGTAGGTTTAGTGAGGTTTGACTTTGGTTTGGATAATGTTTGATTTGATCTAACTAGGATTTTGCCTTGGTTTAGTCAAAACAGGGTTAAGTTTGATTAGATATGACTAGGGTTGAGTGTGGTTTGACTGAGGTTTTCCTAACAAATGTTGAGGTAAGATTTGATTTAGCTCAGATAAGGTTTGGGGGGTGTGACATATTGACACGAAACATTACGAGTTTAAGATATTGACAAATTATAACCAAAAACTTTTGAGGCTAATCAAAAAAGTTAAGGTTTGGACTAGTGGTCACCATAAGGTCAAGAGTCGATGTGAAATAGTCATAGTTCTAGACTTTCGCAAACTAACTAGGAAAAGGAAATAAATGTTCCTCCACTCAAATTTCTTAAGATGTTATCATGGCACTTTTTTGGTTTACAGATGTGATAGTTTGATAAGTGCTAATCTTGGCCAATGCCCTTAGCTCACAGAAGGTTGTTTGGAAAAGCCTCTTGGGTAGGTGCTGGTCCAAATTGAGAAGTGTAATTCTAAGAAACATTCCAGTAGATGTTTTAGATATTGGACTTATTGTCTTCACTCATGAAGGTTTTAGACATCTTAAGATTATAAAAGTCTTGATAGCCCTTTGATTGGATGGGATGATTTTTTTGTTTTTATGGCTATTCGAGCAACATTGAAGATAACTTTAGGATTTTCAACTCTGCTTTAGACTACCCTTTTCAGGTTTTCACCCTAAAGCTCATTCTTTTCTTTCTTGACTTTTTGACTTTGTTGTTTGACTGCTTCATTATCCCTTTTAAGGAAACTTAAAATTTTTCCAAAAGAACAATTTCTCAAAGAATAGGATTATCATTTCAAATAGCCATATGTAATCAAAACAGATTTTTTGAGATATATAATGCAGGCTGAGGTTCAAGGTTTTGAAAGAAAAGGTATACAAGCCTAAATTAGTGTTTAAAGGTGATCAAATCAAGGATCATTTCCTTTCATGAGGGTTTTTATCCCTTCTACTTTTAATATCCTTATTTTCTTTAACTCTTTTCATCTTGATTTAATCTTGACTTTGACTTTTGGTTGATCTAATTTTTTATTGACTTTGACTTGTTTTTACTTTTTTGGAATGAATTTTGACAGTGATGATTTTGTACATTCCTTATTTACCTTTTGATATCGACCATTTTGATAATTATAGAAATAGTTATTCACCTTACTTCCTTTAAAAGGCTTTCAATGCCCCATAATGTGGAGGTTAACCCTTGACCAGGGTTTTTGAAAGAATGAATTTGTTAGGCTTTAAAGGGGTATCAAGGGGAATGATTTTATAATTTATGAAAAGGATAAAAGAAAATATGGATATCTTTCATTTCAAACATGACAATATGAATTGATGAGTCATTTTTTTAGACTAGGTTCTCTTAGAAAACATGTTTAATATCTTAATCACATGATATAGAATTAAATTTCATTTTCCTTCTTTCTTTTCCTAAGTGCATGCCTTGATTCTCTTTCCTATCTTGAAGGCATGTACTTTTGAGTTTTTAGCCACAAATGATATTAGGCTTCAGTTGACCAAACAAAAGGGTTTAAGTGGTCATGATTGCTTTGATGACAAAGGGCCTCCCTTAGAATCATTATTAGAATCAACTTCACCAGTACAGATTAAACGTTCGAAATTAATCTTTGGAAGCTCATTGGAAATATCCATGGTACTTTTATTGGGCCACTTAAGAAGGTGAGTAATAGACAAAAGGTTTAAGCAAAGGCGAAGGATAGGTACATAAGATGAAATGCTTTATGCAAAAGTCATTTTTATTAATAATACTTGATAAGGACACCCATTACATAGGATTCCTACA
>JAQSVH010159328.1:7910-26402 GCA_029448705.1 Adansonia digitata | reverse complement strand
TTATTTTCATGATTATCTCTTTGGGATATTCAATTATGTTTTATGACAAATCCTTTTCAATAAAGTAAGTGACAATGAATGAATGTCATCACCTACAATGCTCCATGTCATCTTAAAAAAAACGAAAAAGTCATATTTAACTTGTTTGGTTAGTCTTGTCTTTGCGAGGTATATTATCACTTTTCTAAAGGCAACTTTAAACCAGATATGCTATTGTACTATCCGTTTATTGTCAATTCTGGTATTCGCCCTTAGGCATCGTATCACCTATTACTAGGGTAATTTATTTTAGTTGTTTTTCTTTTTCTTGTGAATATTCTCTAACCTTGTATTACTTTATGGATTCATGTTAGTGTCATATGCATCATTTCTTGCATCAATCATACAAAAACAATTAACCTCAAGCAATGGTGAACGAACACCATAATGCCTAGGGGGTTTTTGTCCTATCAACATCATATTTCTTTGATGAGTCCTAGGGTATAATTCGTACATTTGTATGGATTTCTACCCCATAATGGCCATTCTACCATGCCCGATGCAACGGGAACACAACATGGCACATCTCATACATTTCATCTACCACTACCAATACTATTTGCAATCCTAAGAAAAGATTTCCAGATAACATTTTCATGCTTATGACATCTTTTTGCACCTTACATTAATATCCTCATTGCACTCAATTGCACACATGCATGCATACTTCCATGTACAACTCATAACCTGAGGGCGTAAAATGATGGCTTGCATAAGTGCCAAAACTTTTCTAAAAGAAGCATCATTATTCCTTGAGAGGTATGAAAGGAAGACTAACACTATTAATCATAGAAGACAAGCGCTCGGGTAGAATTAAGAAACTAAAGCTCATACATCAAGAAGATCAAGAATGCATGCTTAAAAAAAATAAAGAACTACAAGCCCATGTAGCCGTGTTAATGAAGATGGTATTGACCTCCATGAATGAAAATGGATGAGCTAGTGTAGCTAATATCAGAAAAGTTCAACAAATTCCAAAGATCACCTAACTAGTGACACTAAAGTCATACCCATCCAGGAGGAAGTAGTCCTAGGGCAACAACCTTGCATAACACTAATTTTACTAACGCTCCTTATTATCTACATGATTCTAGTTGTAGCTCCTATGCATTCCAGATTTAATAGGGCATGTACTAAATCTTCCTCAGTTCATTTATTGTTTTTTGATCTAAATAACCTCTTGAAGCAAGAGCAACCTAAAGGCATCCAACCTTTAGAAACTATAAAAGAACTCAACAAATATTATAGCTAGAAAAAAGACTCAGTGCATTCAAGAAGAATGATAAATTCAATATCATGGATGCCAAATCTCTAGGATTGGTTTCTAGCCTCATTATTCCACCCAAGTTGAAGGTACTTGAGTTCCAAAAGTGCAATAGGACCATAGATTTGACTGCTTATATCTAGATGTATTGTTCAAAGATGGCAGGTATAAAGGGAATGAGAAACTTCAAATTCATTGCTTCCAAGATAGTCTGACAGGGGTAGCAGCTTGGTGGTACAATAAGCTGAAAAAACTAAAATCCAAAACATAGGTTGATCTTGCTAAAGCCTTTTTGGATCAGTACAAGCATGTTTTTACTTGGATACTCGATAGGTTATCTATGAGAAACATGAAGAAAAAAAACTACTAACACCTTCAAGCAATATGCTGAAAGATGGAGGAAGAGGTGACACAAGTACATGCATCATTAAACGAGAAAAAGATGACTACATACTTTGTAGAGACACTACATGCCCCTTTTATTACAAGCTCATAAAGAATGCCACAAGAAACTTCGTTAATTTGATCATGTCTAGAGAAATGACCAAGAATGTAATCAAAAATAGAAAACTTATAAAAAAAGAGCTACTCCACAGTAAGGAAGAAAGATACCTATAAATGAAAGAGAAGATGTCCAAGCCTTAACTTTTGATAAGCAGTTGACAAAGGATTTTGCCTTTTGACATCCGTATGCCATAAGCCAAATGGTTTATCCCTTCAATGGTAGCTTTGCAACAAATTCATACTTGAGTTTTTACCCGTTGGCATCTCTTCTATAGCACAACTTAGTACCTATGACCTTAACTGGGCTAACCCATTAACCAAAGTGTTATGGAATACTCAGAAAAGATAGCGGGGCAGTCAAGACAAAACCCCCATAAACCAATCTTAATATCATACACTGAATTACTTTCTAGCTTATCTAAGATAAGTTAATTAGATCAGTCTGCTCAGAACCTCTAGAGCCATTGTACTCGAAAGGTCATGACACCACTACTTGTGGATATCATAAAAGGTGGATGAGTCATTTCATAAAAGAATATGGGCCTTTGAAGAGAAAATTGCAACAATTGATTAAAACAAGGTGGCTAGATCCTAATCAACTATGAAACAAAATGTATGAACCTAAGACAATAAGGGCATTTCACTTTAGCATGCTTCATGTAAAAAGATTTTGCCTTCAAAATGTCATTTTTCATGAAATCATCATGTTTTGAGCTTTAAATCACATATATGATGAAAGCGTGATATTAAAAGTCTCAAGAATACTAGTGATTGCTTAAATTTTTCCTTTTTCTTTCAGATTTCCATGCATAAAATGGACTAATCATAAGACCTAAAACTTGATGGAGTCAATTTTAAACCTTACAACATAACCACACCAGAACCATCAAACAAATGAAAACCTTGACTTAGACTAGGAATAATAAGAACTAATCTTTCAAAATTTATTGATCCCCTTGAGAGCCAAACAAATGTGATCTTCTCCAAGACTCTTATTGGTGGCAATTTGACACGTATTAGGATTGTATCAAAAAACATCCATCTTTTTTTTGACAAAGTAAAACCCAAGCTACCAAGCCATACCCTGAAAGTTTTTCAAATAATATTTTTGGGTAATGCCACCAAACTAACCTACATCTGTACTACAACCTCTTAATCCTTCATCCTCTCTTTTCATTTTTGTACCTCCAAACCCTTGACCATAAGCCTTTTTCAAAGTGTTTATTATGTCCCTACCATGACCTCTTGGTCCTTGATTCTCTTCTTTCAAATTATTTCCTATTAACCTTTCTCAAGGCATGTTTTGGGAACCCTCTACAACCTTATCCCTAATTATTCGCTATTATCTTGATGTCATGCATCTCAAATCCTTTATCAATGCAAACCCTTAAGGATTGAACACGGAATGTTTCTTGCAGACTAAGTCTCAACATCATGTGATTTCCCATCGTGGCAAACCAAAACAAAACATGACTAAGCATGTGAAGTGCAAAGGGAGTAAAAAGGAGAACTAAGGAATGTTTTTTAAAAAAATAAAAAATTTGAAAATTGAATGTAACATCATGCAATTAAAAGGTCCAAAATGTCCTTAAAGGAACTTTTTCTAAGAAATGGCTCTCTCACTTCATATAGTCATGTTTGAGATAAAAAATGGCCATCTTTCATTATCCTCTCTCAAATTCGAAGAACTTCCCTTTTTGCTACCTTTTGAGTCTAATGAATTCATTTTTTTAAACCATGATCAATGATCACCCCTTACATTGAAGGCAAAGAAAACTTGTTTAAAGGGTATGAGGAAAGATATCCCACTATATAATTTTGAGAATGCTCGACATCAAAGGGCAAATAGGAAATGTGCAAAGTTCCCAAATTCTAAAATTCTCTCTAATGGTGAAAAAAGAAAAAAATAAAAAAACAAAATCGAAAAAAATGAAAAGAAAAGTAAAAACAAGAAAAAAGAACAAAAGATCAAGAAACAAGGACATGGAAGCCTTCATGAAAAGAAATGATCTTCATCCAATCACCTTCAAATGCCATATTTTGGACCTTTATACCCTTTCGTTCAACCTTGACCTACATTACAATCTTTAAAATGTCTATTTCGATTAAATATGGCCATATGAACTATTAAACCCAATCTTAAAAAATTGTTCTTTTGATAAATTTTGAGCCTTCTTAATAGCCATGATGATGCAATAAAAAAATAAAAAATAGAAAGATTAGAGCTCTAGGATTAAAAGCCAAATGGGCGGTCTAAAGCAAAATAGTGAATTTTCAATGCTACCCATAGGATTATTGAGATCTTAACAAGGAAACCGTTATTTTGAAAAAATCCATGAACATCTCTAAAGTGTCATCTTCAGAGGAATTAACTCTTAGATTTACATTTCTCACCTTTCTAAATCAGCCTTATAATCCTAAAACCATCATGACCAATCCTAGTGTTGATCAAAGTATCAACAGTGAAAGGCTTGAAAGAATCTTAAATTTGTTTGCTTTTCAAGGAATTCATAAGGACCAGTCTATTTGTGAGCCTAGAAAAATAAGGAATTCATTTCACCTATCCTTAAAATTTCTTGAAAAGGCCTAGTAACCATTTGAAAAATCTTCTAACATAGATCAACATCGTTCAAAAGACTTGAGTATTAGGCTAACTAGTGAGTTTTCATTAAATAAACATTTTAAGCAAAAAAGACAATAAGTTTTCTAATCATAGGAAAAATAGGATTAGAATGCTTCTTAATAAAAAATGAACCATCAAGAAAGGTTAAGCTAGATTTAAAAAAGCCAATTGTAGTCTTAACCTCTATACCTTTTATGATCATACATGTCATCCTTCATATGCATCTTTCATATAGGCATTTGAACATAAATCATCAGTATACACTTCACTTCAAGCTTAGTAAAGATAATGGCTAGTCTTGTTGTTTGCACTTATAGGTATCAGGGTTGTATGAATCACGATCACTGACACTCATGCATTCTAATTCACCTATAATCACTTATGTGCACCCTTATTCGCAAGCATTTTGCACTCAGCTGCATCCATATTTATAAGCATTTTCACTCAGATGCTCCCACATTCATGCATGGGCACACATTTACATTTTCCTTTATACTAAGTATTCTTACCCACATACCTTTACTTTATATACATCTTACCTATATTCACATTCATATGAAATCTCATTCATGTGCATTTGCACTTATGTGTATTCTTAACCATGTGCCTGTACATGCAATCTTCACTTGCCTACCTTCACACTCATGCTTACCTTGATTTATGACCATTTACACTCACATGCATTTTAATTTATAAACAATTGCACTAATATGCATTTAAGTATATATTTACTCATATTCTTTTGCACTCATGTGTATTCTCATTCATCAGCGGTCATATTCATGTATGTTCTTACTTCTGAACATTCACACTCATATGCATTCTTATCTACAAGTATTCACATTCATGTACATTTTTGCTCTGATCTAGTGAAGCACGCTTGTCATGGTTATTTGTATTTACGTACATTTTCATTCTCACATATTTGTATTCATGAACATTCACCATGTCACCTTGCACGCATGTACATTATTCATGTGCATAGGCATCCTGATACCAAGCATTGCTATCAACTTACTTATATAACATGGTTTTTATAAGTTGAAATGACATTCATAGCAAAAACTACATCTCTTCTTTTGAGTATGTTTCATTAAAAACTTTCAAAACCTCTCCTGAAGATATTTCCAATGTTTTTCAAAAGCCTCTTTCGAGGACATTTCATCAAACTTTAAAACTTATCTTGAAAATGCTACTTTAGAAACCTTTAAAACCTCTTTTATGGATTTTTAGCAAAACTTTTGAGGTCTCCTTTAAGGATATTTCCAATGTTTTCCAAAGCCTTTCTAGAGGACATTGCTTCAAAAACCTTTAAAGCCTCTTGAGGTAATTTAGCAAAACTTTTGAAGCCTCTCTTGAAGATATGTCTAATGTTTCCTAAAGCCACTCTTGAAGACATTTCATCAAATTTTAAAGTCTCTTTTAAGGACATTACTTCAAAAACCTTTAAAGGCTCTCTTGAGGACATTTTAGCAAAAACTTTGAAAGCTTCTCTTGAGGATGCTTTTAAAGCCTTTCTCGATGATAATTCATTAGAAAATTTTTAAAGCTTCTATTAAGGATGTTACTTTAAAAGCCTGTAAAGCCTCTCTTGAGGATGCTTTTAAAGCCTTTCTCGATGATAATTCATCAAAAAATTTTTAAAGCTTCTCTTACGGATGCTACTTTAAAAACCTTTAAAGCCTCTCTTGATGATAATTTAGCAAAACTTTTGAAGCCTTTCTGGAGGATGTTTTTAATGTTTTCCAAAGCCTTTTTCGAGGATATTTCATTAAAAACATTCAAAGCCTCTCTTAAGGATGTTTTCATTAAACGTCTCTAAAACCTCCCTCAAGGACATTTTCATCAACCAAAATTTTGAAACCTCTCTTAAGGATACTTTTAATGTTTTCCAGAGCCTTTCATGAGGATGTTTCATTAAAAATTTTCAATGTTTTCCAAATCCTTTCATGAGGATGTTTCACTAAAAATTTTCAAAACCTCTTTTAAGATGTTTTCACTTTAACATTCAAAGCCTCTAAAAATCTAGAGCAAGATTGACAAATCAGGGGCGAAAAGCCACCTTATCAAACTCACCAAAGACCAAACAATCAAGAAAAGAGAAAAACCAACTACTGAATTAGATTTTCAAAATCATCACCTTTGCATCATTTAAGCATGCATTTGCATCCTCATACATCATTCATACAACAACTAACATTCTTTAGGTGCTTACTTCTACTCTCAAAAGTCAAAATTAAAAAAACTCCATGTATGAATTCATTCTTCAAAAAACCTTGAGTAAAAATCTCTCATCTCATGAGTGCATTAATTGAAAAAAAAAGTCATTTAGGAAAGGTACCTAGACTTATATCATTTTAGTCTTCAAAGAGTAAAATGCTTTTTTTTTATCCTTAGAGAGCAGAATGCTTACCTACCTAGTCCATAAAGAGCTAGACACCTATTGATGCAAATCCCACACTGGCTAGTGCCTATTTGGGGGTAAATGTAGGAAACAACCTAGTAGAGAGGCCAAACCCTACAAAACTCACTAAAATTTTCTTTCCTATTAAAATTATTGCCTATATATTCAGCCTATCAACATAATACTAGCTAGATATCTATTTTTTTTGTAGGCACACATAACCATCATTTTACTCTCACAAAATAGTGTTATTTATCTTTGCCTTGCTTCTAATACTCAATGATGATTAAAGAGAGGTAGCTGTAGACACTTTACTTTGTCTAAATTAAATTTTGGCATCTTGAGATGTAATTGAAAGATAATGGAATCAAAAAACAAAAATAAAAATAAGGATGATTATTAGGTGCTGTATTTTTAGGCACTATTAGGCGACATGATGTTGGACAGGAAATTTTTTTAGGAAGGACTAAAGTGCCTATGGGTCATATTAAAGAAAGAAATGTAAAATGAGGCATCAAAGGTCATTATTTAGGGTGTCAGTGAAGTCATTCGGATCCATAGGTTAGTTTTCCAATGTTTGTGACCAAAATAAGGTATTCAAAGAGCCTAAGGCACGTAAGACATACTGGTGCATAAGTATTGATACGAAGCTTTCATGTCACCAAAAATTTAAATTTTCACATGAGTATCGATACAAAAGGAATTGGTATTGACACCAAAGATGTGGTGTCGATATCTAGCATGTTCGAATTGATACAGGCCTTGGCAATAGCTATTTGGTAAGATGCATTAATATACAAGCAGAAGCATCGATACAAATCCATGGAGTATCGATACAAGGCTCTAAGTCTCAAGATGGGAAACAAGTTTTGCTCTTGGCATCGATACACACTTCTTTGTATTGATATTTATGGGCAAAAGTTGCCTTGTGTATCAATAGAAAATATCTTGTATCGATACACTAAGCCATTTTTTCCTGATTTGAGTAATTTTTTAGCCTTTAAAAATCTAATTCAAACCTATTTCTTGCAACAAAAATCATCATAATTCATACCAGGCCTCAGCTATGTGCTCGTGATTAGACTTAAACAAAATTACAAAGCCCAAATATCCTCACACTCATAGTTCCTCTAAATCACTACCGTAAAACCTTTAAAAACTTAGTCTTTCATACCCTTTCATCCTTAAAACACCTCACCATCAACAATATTACTGAAAAGCTTATTCATTTCATCATTTTCTTATTAAACAATAATAAAAGGGGAAAAATTGAGCTTAAGGTTATTGCTTCAATTAGAGATGAAATTCAAGTTTTTTTGGTATATTTTCTCAACCTTACTCCATATATTTTATATTCTATCATTTGCATTATTCTAATGAGCTATTCATGGTGCCATAACCAGCTTTGGACCTTATGCATTATTGTTGCCTTGGTTGTGGTATCTTAGGTTTTTTATGTTCTTTTGATGCCTTGATGTTGCTTGGCAAGTCAAACATGATTGAGTGTGTTCATGCATTTTTTTTTGTATTTTAAAGAGTCTCGTGGCACAATAAATCCTATCTTGAAAATTTCAGCATGCTTTTCCTTGCTTAAATATGTTCATGTCACTTCCATGCATTTTATTTGTCACTTTTTTGCATTTTTGTTTCCTTTACCATGTTGAATACCTTCTTTATGTGTTTACATGTGTAATATTTATTTATCTTTGTGTATGTTGTATTTTGTTCATGATATTTCTATCAACATGCTTACTTGTTTGCTAAAAATCAAATTTTTTAAAAAATTCCCAAGTTAAGTTCATACAACCTCTAATAGATAGAGAATAGCATGGATTTAAGGTTTTCATAAAATTGGTCTTCGAATCTTGGGGACAAATTAAATATTTCAAACCTGGATTCATGGTAAACTAAGTTTAAAGATGCTATTTTTTCATGCAAAAAAATGACCCTTTTAGCTAATAAATGCATATTAAGCCTTGATCTTGAGTTTAACATCTTCATGGTGGCATGGTCAATGGGTTGTTTCATTTTACCAAAATACTCTAAGATTATGGAATGAATTCGTGTTGCCTATGTTAGTCTTTTCCTTGTGTTGTGTATGTTCGAATGTTTATAACTCAAATTAACCCCCAAGAAACTCGAAAAATTTAATAATCCCTTACTTTTACTTTGATAGCATTATAGTCCGAGATTGGAAAATTGCTTTTGAATCACAAATGATTTTTCTAGAACTTTTTGATAGTTTTCCCTTAAAGGGCATTGGAATACTTTTCCAATGGTGTCTTGCTTGCCTCAGAACATTCTGGAAGAAGGAATTATGATTTTTTGAACCTTTGTTGTCAAAACCCTTAGAACTGGAACATTACATTCTATTTAGGCCAATTCGGTATGTCAGATGATTTTTCTATCTTACCTAAATATTTTTCCTAGAAATTTCACAAACTTCCCTTTCTAGAAAGATATTGTTTATGATTTAACAATTTCAGATAAGTCTGGAACGATTTTTCAAAGTGCATCATGCCCTTTACCATGTACATGCTGCTAGTGTCAAAACAAGCCTAATTTCAAAAATTAATTCTGCATAGAAAGTGATTTTCTAGGATTTTTGGAATATTTTTATGGAAATACTCATCATGTTAGCTTTACAATGGTACCTCACTTACCCTTGAAGCCTTTGGATGATCCCAGAATAAATTCAGGAAGAAAGATGGCATGATGATGTCCCCTGTTTTTAACCTAATTTCCTTAACCACTTTTACCATGATGTTTGAACGTCTTGAAGTGCATCTGATAGATTCCCAGTGGAATCACATGCCCTAATGCAATCCCTTTAGACTTGGATCAAGGCTTAGGATAAAAAGTATCTCTAATCTTCGGTTTCATATTTTTAAAGCATTTTTTTTTCAAATTATTTTCTTAAAACATAAAAATTTTTTATCTTTGAGGATGCTCTAACCCAACTTTCAGGGGTGATACTCTAACCATACTTTCCAAACAGGCACACCAACTCTACTTTTCATTCAAAATTTGAATTTTCTTCAGTCAAACCCTTTTTAAATTCATCCAAAATCATTGCCATAAGGGGAAACTCTAACCCTACTTTTTGAGGGGATACTCCAACCCTATTTTTTACACAAAACTCAAACTTTCTTTCCTGAATCCTTTTAAGATTCCTAATTATACCCCATTACCATGAAATTTTTACTTTTGAGGATACTCTAAACCCATTTTTAACCTAAATAAAATTGAATTTTCCTCTTCTAAAATTTTTTTAAAAGTTTTTCATTCCAAATCTTCCATTAGCCACATCTAAAATCATCACCATTGGGATACTCCAACTTTACCTTCTAAGTGTACACTCCAACCCCAGTTTTTTAAATTTCAACTAAAATCCAAATTCTCTCACCCGAGCATCCTTGGTTCTACCAATCAAAACCTTCTTTTTGGTCTTATAAATTACCACTGAATCCAACCACATCGCAAAGTTGTCATCTCAATGATTCTTTAATAATTGAAGATAATTTTGAGATACATTCCCGTCATCCCTCTTTTTATGATTTTCTATGTATTTATTCTTTAAGCAATTTTATTACTTTTTTCATCTTGCTAACACATTTCTTTTTGTAATGACCATCACGATTTATGTTTTTAAAACCCTTTCCAAAATTGCAAAACATATTCTATGTTAGTATCTCTCCAGTGCCTGATGCAAAATATTTGAATTTATAAAATCTAATCCAAAAATTATTTTCATTAAAAGCCTAATGTTCTTCACACTTCTGAGGTGCATAGGTATCTAATTTTCTATTAAAATTTATATTTACAATTTTCACAAAAGTCCATGCATTAAAAGGGATTATATCTAAATAATGACCAAATAGAACCGATCAAGCCAAGACCAAAATGAGATATAGTTAGCAAGTATAAATTTCAGGCATCGTAGGGGTGCTAATCCTTCTTTATGCATAAGCAACTCCCAAACCCAACTAATGGATATCTAAACATTGTAGATCTTGAAATTAACGTTTTAAGTTTTATAACTCAAAATATTATTTTTAATAAGTATTTAATCCTATCTAGCCTAAAATTATCAATGACAATTCTAAGTTTATGGTCGCTTTGTTGTTGCCATCTTAGACTAGTTGGATAAGTGATTCACCCAACGGTCTTTTTCCCTTTCATATTACTATGCCTAATCAAAATCTTGATCAAGGGATAACTTAAAGGCTCGACTACCGACACCATTGTACATTTTTTAAGTCATGCACACTAAGTCTTTCAGATTTTTGAAGTTCTAAAAGTGGGCACATGGCGACAATATATATATTTTCTAGAGTTGTTGATATATTAAACTAGACCAAAGTGTAATTAGTCCACTAATATGTCCATTTACATGGATTAATTCACATTTGACATTCATTGTGTAATTATCTTAATCCTAAGTAAGTAATTCACTCCATGTATATAACTTGTATGCTTTGATGTTCTAAAGGCTAAAGTGTCTTAAAGTGGTAAGCTACTAGACTGGTTCATTAGGCACATGGCTTACACTTGATGAAAGCTTTACTTATAGATATGGAATCATAGCTCCTATAAAATGATAAGGTTATGCTCTTAAAAAGCATCATACAACATAGAGAAAATGCATAAGGCCTTGATCATTTGTATGTTAATTGATAAATTGTTCACATATGGCAAACAATCATTCTTACATGGAAAGTATAATAAAACTTTAAGATAACATGATCAAGTAGGCAAAACAAACTTTTAACCTTAAGGTTATCATGGATATCATATGAGGGTATTACATAATGACAAGGTCATTGGACTAAAAGGCTATTTATAAAGCTCACGTAATACTGTATATATATGGGGTGTGTCTTAGGCCTTTAGTGGTACAACTCTAAGATTAATAATTGTGTGACTAATTATTTGGGAAAGAACAATTAGTACGTAGTTTATTATAGCCTAATTATATATGTCTAAGTGGTCCCTCCACTAGCTCAGTAAAATTCCTTAACGGTTGGTTATTGATCAAAATATCCTAAAACAGAAGATTCTCAATATGGTGAAGTAGTATGCTGAATACACTCACTTCAAGAGTGTGCACATTTTTTTCATAAATAAGGCCAAATAATTGTATTTAAAAAATCAAATAATTATTTGTTATTTTAATTCATTATTTAATATTATTTACAGGAAGTAAAAATTTCTTTTACTTGGTTTAGAAAATCTAATTATCAATTAAATTATCTAACATGTAAATTTAAAGCTTTAATTATAAGCCAAAAGAGTTTAGTTGTGAATTACTTTATGCTAGGATTGCTAATAGACTAAGTGTATGGAGTAGCTATCTTTGGTGAGCTATTGGGCTAAAATATTAATAAGTTAGTATTAAGGCCTAATCACGGATAAGCTACTTAACATAGTTTTAACTAGGCTTCAATACTCCAAAATAGGGCCATTTCTTTGCTATCTTAGTATTAGGATCAATTGACCCGATAGTCAAGCCTAGCCTAGCCAAGGAGTATTTAAATACATTATTAAGGCTTTTTGGCTAATAAAAAGCATTAAAAAACCTAGGTACCATCCCTAGGCTTCCCTGAGGGGTTTAGCACAACCTATGTTTCCTTAAGCTCTCTTTGTGTTTTCATGGTTTTTTTGGGGTGTTCTTGAATTGTTCTTGACACAATAAAATTAGAATAATAGCTTCCTAGCAATAAAAGATTATTTTTTCTGAAGTTGTGAAATTGGTCAAGTCTTGAAAGCCTTACTTTTACATATTTGCATCCTAGGTGATTAGAAAGTGTTTTTTGTCACAACAAAAGAAGGAAATTTAGTTTTCTGTCCTAAATGTTTTAGCAGGAATAAAAAAATTAGGATTTTTGGATTTATTTGTCTATTCTATAAAAATAGCTACTTCTTTATAAAGCTGTTTTTTCTCTTTTTTAAGCAATATGCATGGGCATTATTCTTGGATCACTTTAGATATAAACATGTTGGCTAGATATCTTTTAGTTGAGGCTTAAGAAGCCATCTGGTTAGCATCAGAGAAACACTAGACCTTATAAAGGCTCTAATAGGCATTTGTGTGGATCAGCATCAAAGCCAGAAACACTTGTGCTGCTTGTGGCATCAAGAGATCATAGTAAGTAACCCATGGTAGGTTCATGTAGGGATTAACACACTTAAAGTTATGAGCCTCTAAGCAAGTATGATTTCTAATAGATCTATGTGTCTAAAAAGCAGTCTAATTGCATGTACATTTCTTCCTAAGATCCTGAGGTAATCAGTGTGTTTTGTTGTTTAATTTCCCTACATGGTTTTAATTTTGATTAATTTTTGCATATATTGATATGCATGATCCCAAATTCCCTTTCACCATAAACATGAAGGAAATCCTTGAATCACTAACTGAAGTGATTAATTTGCATTATTAACTATTGTATGCCTCATCCAATCTGATAGGCTCGAGGGCATATACTAACATGAAAAGTGACAAATACAAAATTGATGCACATCTAATGAAGTTTACTTTCTCCCATATCCTTTTGGCATTTAAGGTTTGGATGGTCTCTACTAAGATGGTTGGAGCAGGATTGATGCTGTAACTTAACTTTGAATAGATGTCCACTTTAGCAAACCTTTATATCTCCTAAGGCTTGTGAAAATATGATTAGGCCATAAATTACTAGTGCAAAGGTGTTCCTAACCTTTCTCTTGTCAGACAAAGTGCTCAGGCTATCCTAAGTAATGTACACATTATTTCCTAATTTGACTATGTGTGAATCTACCTACTCTTCTTCGACCTTAAGCATAGCAGCTAATTTTTTCTTGAGGGTATGGGCTTTGCTGACTTAAAGTAAATCTTATCAAATTGGGCTTTTTTGATGTTAGGCATGGTTGCATATTTCTTCTATAGTAAAGACTAGATCCTGTTCGTTGAAAATGAAACACCTATATGCAGGGTTCCAAAATTATACAAAAACCTATAAATATTAGTAGTCAACTCAAACTTTGGGTAATAGAGTAATCCTCATAACTTTTTAGGAAGAGTGCTTTGTCGGTCTCATCCTAATTATCCATGTATCCTTTAAATCTTGAAGATCGAACTCCCTAAAAACAATTTAGCCTACTTTAGGATCTCTGAGATGTATTTGGGCTATAGACTATACATATTCTATCTCTATTCCCTTTCTAACTTGACTTTAATTGTCTTGAAATCTTTAAATATTTCACATGATGCTTGTGCCATGGTAGGAATTAGGTTAACCATGTTATAGGACTCAGACTCTAATAACACTTATTTCATACTCGATCTTTCTCATACGTGATATAACTAAAAGTAAGGGCATATATTTTGAGTTGGTAGTGCCATGGCACATAATGAGATCTTCCTCTTCTATCTTACCTAAGAAATTGGTATAAACGAAATGATCTAGGGCATATAAGCACCCCTAGACACTAAAGCAAAACTAAGGTAACAAAATTTACTTATTAATGGACATTCCCTTAGAACAATTGTCTCGAGAATGGCATGATGCATGAGCAAAGACAACAATAAAAAAAGCACTAGGTTAGTAACCATATTAAAGATGCAAAAAATAAATCATAGAATAAAATGCCCAATGATATTTACTCGTCAATATTCGATTACAAGTCAACATCAAACCATCAATTGAATAACATGATGGCTTGTTCATCTGCTTTGTACATACCAAGATAGCACAATGCCTTTTAGAACATTATTAATGATCTAGGCAAAGATGTTTTCTCACCATTATCTAGTGGCTTACGGGTATTAAGCTATCAGTTGGACAATATAACGACTTACCTAGCTAGATTTTTTTTCTTGAGAGGTGAAACTGGGCCTTAAACCTAAGATTCAGTGACAATATTCAATGTTATCGCTTAAAAAAAGCATTAGCCATCAATTGGATGGCATAATGAGATGCCATAATAAATTATTAAGACAGACGACTTCTTTGTGGGAGAAAACATAAGTGTCAATAATGATATTCATTCATCGCCTACACAACAACAATAAAGAGGAGTAAAGGAAAAAGGTGTTTCCCTGAGTGTCTTATTCTTCAAGTTATTCTAGTAGCACTTTGGTATGATTTAGCATGGTTTAGCTCTTATGGCTTACTACATAGGGCTAGGTTAATTTTAAATCAATTCGCAAATCATTAATAATCTAGGCAAAGATGTATTCTCACCATTATCTAGTGGCTTATGGGTATTAAGCTATCAGTTGGACAATATAATGACTTACCTAGCTAGATTTTTTTTCTTGAGAGGCGATACTGGGCCTCAATCTAAAGATTCAGTGACAATATTCAATGTTATTGCTTAAAAAAAAGTATTAGCCATTGATTGGATGGCATAATGACATGCCATAATAAATTATTAAGACAGATGACTTCTTTGGGGTAGAAAACATAAGTGTGAATAATCATATTCATTCATTGCCTACACAACAACGATAAAGAGAAGTAAAGGTGAAAGGTGTTTCCCTGAGTGTTTTATTCTTCAAGTTATTCTAGTAAAACTTTGGTATGATTTAGCATGGTTTAGCTCTTATGGTTGACTACTTAGGGCTAGGTTAATTTTAAATCGATTCCTAAATCATTCCTCTATGCGGTAAGGATAGCTGAAGCACCTCGATCTGAAGCCTATTATAGGTTTGGAGAAATGGGTATTACTCAGGTGATGTATTTCCTTATGCCCATATAGATAAAAGAATACAACTAAACCATAGGTAATTTACACCTCTAAAGGTATCACTAGCCTATGAGTAGAGAAGAGATACCACAAAAGATAATAGCTCATATTTACCTTATAAAGGTGCTAATCTTTTTTCAAAAAATACGATCGAAAGTTTAATGTAAATGTCGATGTACAATGTGTGTCAGGGAAATAATAACCTTTTTTTACCGCATATTACCATTTCAAAATAATTAACTTATTTATTTTTCAACCAAAAAGAAACCCTAACAAATACGAGAAAATAAATGTACACAAGATATTGACAAGTAAACGTTATGTACAAAAAGGATGAAGAAAGTGGATTGCGAATAAATAATCACCAAAAAATAAAAAAATTGAAAACCGAATAACATTTAACTAGTTGCAGGCTTGAATCTCTAAATAACTTCCTAGTTAAGTAGCCAAGCAGTCAACTATTTGGCAATTACTTAATTGCTCAGATGGACGAGCCCGACTTAAAAAATATATTACTTGATTGGGATTTGATTAGAGCATATTAAGGCTTCATGATTAGAGTAAGAGAGATCATCAAATGAATCACTTGTCCAACTAGTCCTGAATAACAAACACAAAGTGGCCAAAAACTTGGAGTCGCCACTGATAATTTTGGGCTAGGCATGATTGGATACCTATAGATATTGGTAATTTTTGAGTTACGAAACTCGAAATATTGATTTCGTGGTTTGCGCATAATAGAGTTCATAAAAAATGTCCAGGGGTCGATTATGCATGGGAAAGGGTTAACATCGCTATGATGCCCTAAAATAGTAATTCGACATGTACCCGCCTTTAAAACTACAAACGATTCGAAAGGCTTAGCATACATGACTTAAAAAATGTACAATAGCGTTCGTGGTCAAGCCTTTAAGTTATCCCATAATCAGGATTTGGATTAGGCATGGCAATATGAAGGGGAGAGAGACTGTCAGGCAAATCGCTCACCCAACTAGTCTTAGATGGCTATCATGAAGTGGACATAAACTTGGGTTGCTACCAATCATTTTGCGCTAGGTAGGATTGAATGCTTATTAAAAACAATATTCTGAGTTACAAAACTCAAAACATCAATTTCAAGGTCTACAAAGTCCACAGATTTATTAGTTAGGTTTAGGATTTGGTTACACGTGAGGAAGGATTAGCACCTTATGACACCTAAAATTGATACCTACTAACTATGTCTCGCTTTGATTTTGACTTAATCTATCCCATTTGATCATTATTATATATAATCCCCTTATATGCATGAAGTTGGTTTTGGAAAACCGTAGATCAAGTTTTGAAATAAAACTTACATGAAAATAAATTTTGGATTATTTATGAAAATTTGGTTATTCTATATTAGGCACTAGAGAGATACCAAAGCAAAGCATTGCCTTGTAAATTTTATTGGAAAATAAATTTTAAATATGAATGCATGATAGTCACTACAAAAATAAAATATGCTAGTAAGATGACAAAGAATATGATAATATTATAAACTGACAAGCAAAAACAAAATACTGTAAAAAGGATGGATGATCGAAATGTATCTTATAATTGTCTTCGATTATTGAAGAATAACTGAGATAAAATTTAGAGACGGGTTTAGATTCAAGGGTTATTTGAGGGACAAATAAGATTTTAATCAAAATAATCTAAGGCATCTGGAAAAAGAAAATTTTTAAATTTTTAAGGTAAAAGCGGGTTAGTGTATCCCTTCAAAGAGATAGGGTTGAAGTATCCCTAAAGATAAAGTTATGCCAATAACTAGGAATAAAGAAAAAATATGAATTTTTTAATTAAAAATAGGGTTAGAGTATTCCTTAAAGTGGTAAGGTTGGAGTACCCCCAAAGATACAATTTTTTGATGATTTAAGAAAACAATTAGGAACCACGAATAAGTTTGAGAGAGAAAATTCAATTTTTTTTAGAGAAATACGAGGTTGGAATATCCCCAAAGACGAAAAATTTTGATGTTTTAAAAGAAAAAGTTCTTTTTCTAAAAAAAAGATTTTGAAAATAGGAAACTGAAGATTTTTATAAAAAATATTTTTGTTTTAAAGCTTCATCTGAGCCTAAGGGGTTTGTACAGTAGGAATCGGATACATTTTGAGACATTTGAACTTTTATATAAGGGCATTTCAAAAATTAGGTTAAAAGCAAGGGATAACATCATGCCATCTCCTTTTCTTGAATTTATTCCAAGTGTATATAATGGTTTCAGGGGGTAAATGATGTATTATTAGAAAGGTGACTCGATGATGACTAATATAAAAATATTTAAAAAATCCTTGAAAATCACCTTCTATGTGGGATTAATTTTTTGAGTTATGGTTGTTTTGACACAAGCAGTGTGTACAAGGGAAAGGGTTTGATGGATTTTGAAAAATTGTTTTGGGCTTATCCAGAATAATTATATCATAATTAGTACCTTTCCAAAGAGGGAATTTTGGCAAAACTTTTGGGAGAAATCTGTAAATAATATAAAAAAATCATCTAATGGGCCAAATGGCCTAAACAGAATACAGCACATTGGTTCTAGGGGTCTTAAATAGTAAAGGTTGAAAAAAATCATAACACCTTCATTCGAAATTATCTGAGGGCAAACAAGGCAGCTTTGGAAAGGTATTTCAAGGCCTTTTAAGGGAAAATATTAGAAAATTCTAAAAAAATCATTTACGATTTGAAAATATTTTTTGAAATTTAAACTACAAAGCTATTGGAGCAAAAACAAGGGATTATTCAATTTTTTAGGTTTTTTGGGCTCAAATTCGGGTTATCGATGTTCAAACATCCATAATATAAGGGTAAGAATGACATAGACATCATGAGTTCATTTCACAATGTTTAAGATGATGAAATAACCCATTGAGCATGCAAACATGATAGTGTTAAACTCAAGATAAAGGC
>JAQSVH010159318.1:12863-25139 GCA_029448705.1 Adansonia digitata | reverse complement strand
CTTGAGTAAAGTGAGTACAATATTAACAAAAGGAGATTTTGAAAGAAAATAATGGAGTAGCAAGCTAGTTACCTGATTGGCAAGACCAACCCCAAATCCAAGCAAGATATTACCGATAAGAACCCTTAGGTATGTTGAAGAATGATCGACTTAGTTTTTAATTTTGAGATTTTTAGTTTTCATCTCAACTAGAGTTAAAAGTTAATTGATTTAATGAAATTGATCAGGTGGCAATGAGATTACTATAACAATTATAACTCTCTAAGAATAATAATGTGGTACTATTTTATTGGTGCCTAAAAATCTTACTTTTATGATCATCCTAACATAAGTTATTTCCATATTCTAAAGGTAAGAGTGTTGTAACTTTTGGTTATATTGAGAAATATTTGAAACGTATACAATGCTCAAGAAAGTAAAGTTTAAATATTTAATTTTAAATATTTTTATCTTAGAATATTATTAAACTTCAAATTTTTATATTTTAATAATAAATATTAATATAGACAAAATTAATATCTCTAATTATTTAAATAATAACTATTATTTAGTATAACAATATTATTATTTTAATAATAATATTATAATAATGGTTATATTATTAATCATTTCTTAAATTGGATAGAAATTTGAAATCCAAAATGTTACAAGCACAAAATTTTTTCAAGTAATTGTAAATGAACTAAATTCACAGTTTAACATGAGTACATTATTTGACCACTGTCATCACGTGCCCACCTTTAAAACTTTGGACAATCCGAAAGGCTTAACGCACTCGACTTAAAAATATATGATATTGGTGGTGGTCACTCCTTTAAGTTATCTCATGATTGGGATTTGGATTAGGCATAATAATATGAAAGGGAGAGAGACCGTTAGGTGAATCACTCATCCAACTAGTCTCGGATGGCCACCACAGAGCAGCCATAAACTTAGAGTCACCATCAGTCATTTTAGGCTAGGAAGAATCGGATGCTTAGTAAAAAAGATATTCCAAGTTACGAAACTTGAAACATCGATTTCAAGGTCTACGAAGTCCAGAGATTCGTTGGTTGGTTTAGGGAGTTGATTACGCATGGGGAAAGCTTAGCACCCCTACGACGACCGAAATCGATACCTACTATGTCTTGGTTTGGTTTTGACTTAAACGGTTTCATTTGGTCATTATTTAGATATAATCCCTTTTAATGCATGAAATTTTGTTGAAAAAGTAAATATGGTTTTGAAAGATAATTTGACATCACCTATGTGCCACGAAGGTAATGAGGAGCATAGGGATTTTTTATGAAAATAATTTTCAAATTAAATTTTAAAAATTTGGATATTCTGTGTAGGCACTAGGGAGATACCAACACAGAACATTGCCTTGTAAATTTTATTGGAAAACAAATTTTAAATATAAATACTTGATAGTCACTACAAAACAAGGAAACATGTTAGTAAGATGAAAAAGAAAATAATAATATCATTAAAAATAATCACAAACAAAAAAATGTAAAAATAAGGGATGATCGAAATGTATCTCTTAGTTTGTCTTTGACTATTGAAGAATAACCAAGATGACAATTTAGAGATGGGTTTGGATTTGATGATAATTTGGAGGACGAAAAAGATTTTAATGAAAACCATCCAGGGCATCCAAAAGAGAGAAAATGAGTTTGGAATATCCCTAAATATAAAGTTATGGCAATAATTAGGAATATAGAGAGAATTCAATTTTTTAATGAAAAACATGGTTGAAGTATCCTTTCAAAGTAGTGGGGTTGAAGTATCCCCAAAGATGAAAATTTTTACTAATTTAAAATAATTAAGAATCTCAAATAAATCCAAGAAAGAAGACTTAAGTTTCTTAGTCAGAAATGAGGTTGGAGTATCCCCTGAGAATACGGGGTTTGAGTATCCCCAAAGATGCAAATTTTTGATGTTTTAAAAGAAAAGTTCCTTCTAAAAAGGATTTTGAAATAGAAAACTAAAGATTTATATAAATATATTTTTTTCTTAAGCCTTGATCTAAGCATAAAGGGCTTGTTTTGTAGGGAAACAATTGAAAGTATTTCGAGTCATTCGAATGTCTCTATAAAAGCATTTCAAAAATTAGGTTAAAAAAGGGGACAACATCGTGTCATCTCTTCTCCTGAATTTATTTTGGGTTCATCCAAAGGCAATAGGGGGTATATGAAGTACCTTGGGAAGATAACTTAATAAAGTTTAATGTAAAAATATTCCAAAAATCCTAGAAAATCACTTTCTAGGTAGAATTTATTTTCGAAATTAGGTTTGTCTTGACACTAGCAATGTGTACAGGGATCGAGAGTTATAGAATTTGGAAAAATAATTTGGAATCATTCAGAATCATTAAATAGCAAAAAATGCCTTTTCAAAAAGGGAATTTCATAGTCCTTTTGGGAAAATTATTCTAAGAGTTCAAAGAAATCACTTGGTGGCCCAAAATGGCCTGATAAAAAACTGTTTGCTAATTCTGGGGGTTTCAAACAATAAAAGTCTGAACAAATGTATTGTTTTCATCTGGAATGATTCGATGGCAAACAAGGCACCATTGGAAAGGTATTTCAATGCCCTTTAAGAAAAAAAATATCAAAAAATTCTAGAAAAATTATTTACGACATGAAAATAATTTTTCAAACTTGGACTATAATGCTGCCAAAGCAAAAACAGGGAAGTTATTAGGTATTTTCAAGTTTTTCCAAGGGTAAAAGTTTAGGACATTTGAACATCTGTGACAGCAAAGGGCAAGTAACATAGGCATCACAAATTCATTCCTCAATCCTGAAGTAGTTTGGGATGATGAAACAACCTGTTAACCATATCACTAAAGAGGGTATTGGACTCAAGATCCAGGCTTAATACTTTAATAAAAAAAGTAGCATTTTATTCCAAGAATCTAGGCCTGGAAAGTTTAGTTTGTCCCTAAAATTCGGAGACTAATTTTATGAAAACATTAAATTCATACTATTCTTTATCTATTGGACATAACATGAACTTAACTTGGGGATTTGTTTTTGAAAATCAAATTTTTATAACAGATAAGCATGCATTTTGACAAACAAATCATGAATAAAAGACAACATACACAAAGAAAAACAAGTATTACACATGCAAACACATAAAAATGACAATTTGACATGAAAAGGGTAACAAAAATGCAAAGAAATGACAAATAAGATGCAAGGAAGTGATATGAACATATTTATGTGATGAAAAGCATGCTGGAGTTGTCAAGACGACATTTTTATGTTATGAGACTCTTTAAAATGCAAGAAAAAGCATGAACATCTTTAATGCTTGTTACGAAAACATTCGAACATGTGTTAAGCATATGAAAATAGATAAAACATGACAAAAAAGCATAAATAAGGGGCTATTTTGATGACAGAATGAAAGACAAGATATTTGGCCTGCCATGCAACATCAAAGCATCAAGAAAACATCAACATCCTAAGACTACCACAAACAGGGCAGTAATAATACATGTGAACCTTAGAAGGGTCATGGTAACATAAAGAGGTCACTAAGATGATGAAAATGTTGAAAAATCAGAGAATATGCAGAGTCAAGTGAGAAAATATACCAAAAGTTTTAAGCTTTAGCTTTTTCTCTAAGCGACAATGTTGAACGCATTTTTCGAGTTGAACAATAAAAAAATGATCAAAAAGAGGGGCTTTTTCTTTAGTTATGGATAAAGGGGAGTTTTGAAAGGAAATATGAGTGAAATAAAAGTTTTTAAAAAAACTTTTGGAGATGGTTTTAAAGGGTTTCGAGAATGGAGAATAATTTCTTGGTTTTGCTAGCTGGGGAGTATTAAGGGAATGTTTAGAAGTGGGTTTTTTTCTGCTGAGAGTGTTTCTTTTTTTGGTAGGGTCCCTTTAAAATAAGTCTAAGGTTGGCTTGTATGGCCACGAGACTATGAAGACAAGAGATGAAAAAGCAAGGGCATTTTAGGGTTTTGGTACATATACCACATTCAGAGATCAGGTATTGTGCTTAGCTACCATGCAAACCCATTGGTTTGTTCAGCAAAAATAATGGATTTAGGCTAATTTATGCAACTGAGCATTTAGAAAATTCAACCTTACCCTTTGGCAAATTGCATAATGTCATGAAATATCCCTTGTCATTGGCTATTTAGGCCTTAACATTTTGTTTAAATCCAATGACAAGCTCAAAGATGAAGCCCAATATGAATTTTGATGATTTTTTTGGTGCAAGAAACATGTTTGAATCAAATTTTGAGTTAGTGGTGCACTAGCTAAAAATGGCTTGAACTAGACAAAAAATGCCATTGTGTATCAATACAAAACATTATATATCAATGCACAAGGCAATTTTTACCCATGAGTATCAATACAATTAAGCATGTATCGATAGCAAAAGTAAAAATTTGTTCCAGTCTAGAGACTTAGAGGTGTGCATTGATATTTCATGAATTTGTATTAACACTCAAGCTTGTGTATCAATACATTTTGCCAAAATCACAACTAGAGCTATTGCCAAGGTTTGTATTGATACAATCATGATGGGTATCAATACATCTCATTAGGTCTTGAAACCAAACCCCATGTATCGATATTACACCTAAAAATTTAAATTTTTGGTGACACAAAAGCTTTGTATCAATACTTATATGCCAATAAAACTTGTACGTACATGTAGTTTCTTGAGTTACCTTACTTTGGTACAAATAGTGGGAAATTAGTCCATGTGCTCTTTCAAATAGCTCTGGTGACACCATGAAAAGTAGCCTTTGATGCCTCATTTTACATTTTTCTGTAATGCAACCTATAGGCATTTTAGACCTTAAAAAAAATTTTGCCTTGCAACATGTCGCCCAATAATGCCTAGTGACACAGCTCCCGACAATCATCCTCTAGTTTTTATTTTTTATTTTTTGATTCCATCAACTTTTAATTATGACTCCGGATCCCAAAAATTAACCTGAACAAAATAAGGTATCTACAGCTACCATTCTTTGGCTGTTGCAGAGTGTTAAGAACAGGGCAAAGACAAATAGATGTCATTTTGTTTGGGTAAAATGATGGTTTTGTGTGCCTATAGAAAAATAATAGAGAGCTATTTAGTATTATATCGAGATAGGCCAAATACATATATGCAAAAAGAAAATTTCAATGAGTTTTGTAGGATTTGACCTCTCTACTAGGTTATTTTATCACCAGCTTACGTGGGCTTTGAGGTAGTCAGGCATCTTGCTTTCTAAGGACTGAAGTAGGTTGTTTCTTGGTTTTAACCCCCCAGACAGGTACCACCATCTTGTGTGAACTTTAACTCGATAGGCATCCAGCTCTTTGTGGATAGAGGTAGGTTATTTCTTAGGTTTGACTCCTGATAGGTGCCATAAGCGTGTGTGGGCTTTGAATCGATAGGTGTCTGACTTTTTATGGATTGAGGTTGGTTGTTTCTTGGGTTTAACCTTAAACAGGTGCCACTAGCTTATATCGACTTTGAGTCGATAGGCATCCAGCTCTTTATGGATAGAGGTAGGTTGTTTCTTAGGTTTGACTTCTGATAGGTGCCATAAGCTTGTGTGGGCTTTGAATCAATAGGTGTCTGACTTTTTATGGATTGAGGTTGGTTATTTCTTAGGTTTGACCTCAAACAGGTGCTACTAGCTTATATCAACTTTGAATCGATAGGCATCTAGCTCTTTATGGACTAAGGTAGACAAAAATGACTAGCTTATCTACGCTTTGAGGTAGGTAAGCATCCTGCTCTTTGAGGACTAAAAAAAATGAGTTTAGATACCTCTCTTGGATAATTTTTAATGAGCTCATAAGGTTAGAGATACTTACAGGGAGCCCTTCGAGGCTTCTCGAAAATAGCAAATTGTACCTTAGATTTTCTACTAATTTAACTTCTATGTGCAAGAGCAGGTACCTAAAGGATGTTAAATGTTGTATGATGCATGAAGATGCAAAGGCATGTCTAAATTATGCAAAAATGATAATTTTAAGAGCCTAATCTAGTGGTCGATTTTGGCCTTCTTCGACTGTCTGCTCTTTCATTTGTTTGATAAGGTGGCCTTTTGCCCCAAGGCTTGTCAATCTTGCTATAGGCTTTTAGAGGCTTTGAACGTTAAGATTGTCTATCAAAGGTGTCAGAGGCTTATGAATGTGAAAGGACAGACTTGAGCTTAGATGGCTCATGCATGGGAACTTTTGTTGCATTGAATTTAAAAGTGTGAAGGATTCGACTATGCCAATTATGATTGAAAAGGTGTCTTTGGTGTTTTGGGTAGACTATCCTAAATTCTGGTTGAGGATGACAATCTAGAAGGAACTTTGGCCCTATGCTTTTAGGCTGAAGTTTACTGTGGGGAGGTTTTGAACATGTTTTCAAAATATGAGGTCTAGGGCCAAGACTGGCTGTGGCCCCAAGAGTTCATTCTTTGTATTTAGGCATGAAACAAAATTCTGAGAAAGCTTCATCTTTCTAAGTAATGCTAGGAAATCCTGTTATTAGTTTTGTTCATTTATCAAGCATTATAAATTAAATGATAAACATGATGTATCATGGAATACAGTGTTACAAAAAAAATTTATGATAAATCAAGTAATTCTATTTAATTCAAAGAAAGAGGGTGCAAGTTATGCCAAATTATGGGATCATAAAGGATTTTAAGATACAAAAAAGTTAAAAGTAGTTTTCTTGGCTAGTTAGCCCCTGATACTGATGACATGAGTCTTCCACTTAGTGTCCTTAGAAATCTTTCTAGAGCAATTAACACTTGTAGAGTTGGTTGACTCACAAGAAGATTCTTCAAATTGCCCCAATATGGTATAGAGGCTTTAAGGTTAGGCAGTTTCCATTTCTCGGGTGCAGGTAAGGATGAGATTTGGTAGGATAGGTTGGATGGAATAGGTGAATTAGGTTATGATTTGGTGTCTTGATTGGTTTGCAGGCTGGTGATGGTTTGGGCTTGACTTGGTTTGGGTAAATGGGTCTAGTCACTTAAGCCACCCTCTCGAGTTTTCAACTTAAGCTAGTTTTTTTTTTCTTTTTTGGTTTTTTTTTTTGTTTTCACTTTTTTAAGAATGGAAAGAGAAGAACTGGGATGCCCTTTCATGTTTTCATCCTAAAATCTTTTTTTTAGGCATAGTATTTTTAAAGAAAAATCTGAGTTCACAAGATTGGGTAAGTTATTGCGGTCCATCTCAATTAAGATTAGGGCTTCTCCAAAAACTATGTTTCACCATGCACTGTTTTTCCCAATTTGGGGTCCATTTTCCTCGAGCATTTTTATGGATGAAGAGACTTTGTTTGAGTACCAAGCCACTTTCGCAGAACTAGTGAGGATGGACCTTTTTGTTATAGGCCCTTATCATATGCTTTTGGTACAACTAGCCATGATAGACACTTTAATTATTTTCTCTTCGATGAGATTGAGCTGCTCATATCAACTATTAACCCATTTAGCCTCTTCAAGTTGT
Source organism: Adansonia digitata (assembly GCA_029448705.1). Lineage (NCBI taxonomy): Eukaryota > Viridiplantae > Streptophyta > Magnoliopsida > Malvales > Malvaceae > Adansonia > Adansonia digitata. Next base: position 17,676 of record JAQSVH010159318.1, on the reverse strand, counting down.
GATTCCATCAAGACTCTGAGTGAAGGGATTTCAACCTCGATTGGTAGAATAGCATTTATGCCATTGACCAAGGAGAACGGGGTAGCACCCATAGAAATATGTACTACTATGTGATAGGCATGTAATGCAAAAGATAACTTTTTGTGCCAATCTTTATATGTCTCAGCCATCTTTTTGATATTCTTGTTTGCTACGTCAATTGCCCTATTCATTTTTTAGCGGTATAGGATGGAGATTTAATTTTGAATCTTAAACTGGAGTAGACTGCTTGCTTCATTTTATTTTTCAGGTTGCATGCAATATCAGTAATGATTTGCTCGAGAAGACCATATCTAGAAATTATGTCTTGTTTCACAAATATGCATACGACTGATCTGGTGACATTGGCATATGAAGCTATCTCAACTCACTTAGTGAAATAATCAATAACCACCAAACTGAAATGATGCCAATTAGAAGCCTTAAGGATAATCAGTCCAATAATGTCCACGCCCCATCTAGAAAAAGGCCATGAAGCTATCATAACATGTAGAGGTGCCAATGGGATATAGATTTTATTAGCGAAGATTTAGCATTTGTGGCACTTTTAAGCATAGCTAATGCAATCCTTTTCAAAACTAATAAGAGCCTGATCGCATGACTTGCTTTGCCATACAGTGTCCATTAAGATGCATACTGCAAATTCCTTCATGGACTTCTTTAAGTATTCTTTTGGCTTTAGGGGCATCAACTTATTGGAGTACTACCTGATCCCAACATTTCTTGTACAAAATGCTACTATCCAAAATAAATTTCGCAGCTAATCATCGAATAGTTCTTTTATTAGTTTTGATGGCACCTTTTAAGTATTGTTCATCCTTGATATACTGAAAGATGTCATGATACCATGGTAAGTCATCCTTCTCTTCTTTAATATTCTAATAATGTGCTGGGGCTATATAGATACTCATCTGAATAGGAGCAACCTTTGATTCTCGATTGATTTTGAACATGGATTATAAGATGGCTAAGGCTTTAGCAATTTGGTTTTTTTCTCAAGGTAGATATTGAAAGCGAATATCATCAAACTCTTTTTTGAACTTCGATATCAGATTTTCATAGCGGATCAGTTTAGCATCGTGTATTTTCCATTCTTCATTTAGTTGGTAAATGACAAGAAATAAATCTCCAAATACTTGCAGTGTTCGAATACCCCTTTTAATGGCTATTTAGAGTCCCATGATCTAGGCTTCATATTTAGCTACATTGTTGGTGTTTTTGAAGTTTAATCTGGCCATAACGGGGTAATGGTTTCCATTGGGCATGATGAGAATTGCCTTAATTTGGTGCCCCAATATGTTTGAATCTCCATCAAAGTACATTTTCCAAGATAACCTAAACTTAAGAGTGTTCTCTGCCTCAGATATGCACATCAAGTCTTTGTTAAAAAATTCAAAGTCTAAATGTGATAGTCACCTATTGCTCAACTTGCCAAAAAATCTGGTATTGCATTATCCTTAATGGCTTTCTGGTTCACATAATGATGTCATACTTGGAAAGTAGGACTTGCCACTTGGCTAACCTCCCTAACAAGGTGGGAACTTCTCATAAATACTTAATAGGGTCGAGTATAGTAGTAAACCACATAGTGTGGTATAGCATGCATTATCTTAATCTCTGGGTCATCTAAGTTAGAGCACAACATAGCTTCTCTACAAATGAATAATTATTTTCATATTCTCTGAACTTCTTGCTCAGATAGTAGATAGCTTGTTCCTTCTTACCTAATTTGTCATGTTAACATAATACACAACCTATAGTCTTGTCAAAAATGGATAGATACAAGTCGATTAGGCACTAGTGGCATAAGCACTGGTGGATTCAAAAGATAGTGTTTAACCTTCTCCAAGGCTTTTTTGCACTCTTCATTTTATTCTCTAGGATTTTGTTTTTGAATCAGCCAAAAGATTACATCACATTTATCGGTCAACTAAGATATGAATCAACCTAGGTAGTCAACCTTTTCAAGAAACTTCTCACTTTTTTTTAGTTCAAGGTGGTGGTAGATTTTGAATGGCCTTGACATTGTCGGGATCAACTTTTATTCCTTTTTTGCTCATAATGAAGCCCAATAGTTTATCAGATTCAATGTTGAATGCACATTTGGCAGGATCAGTTGAAGTTGGTACTTACAAAGCTTTTTAAAGAGTTTTCACAAATTGACCACATGTTCACTCTCTTTTAGCAATTTTACGGTCATATATCCACATAGACCTCGAATTCCTTATGTGTGAGATCATAGAACAATGTTACTATCGTCTTTTGGTAGGTTGCCTTAATGTTCTTAAGCCTGAAAGGCATTACTTTATAGTAGAAAATGCCTAACATGGTTACGAATATGGTCTTTTTCATGTCTTCAACTATCATTTTGATTTGGTTAGAGCTCGAAAATCCATCATGAAGAAAAATAATGCATTTTTGGCAGAGTTGTCTACCAGGTTGTCAAGGTGAGGTAAAGGGAAATTATCTTTTGGGCTAGCTCAGTTTAGATCTCTATAATCTATACATATCTACACTCTATCATCCTTCTTAAGAACTGGGACTATATTTGCTACCCATTCAAGATATTTGGCTACTTCGAGAAATCCTGTTTCAAATTGTTTTTTAACTTGTTCTTTGATCTTCAAAAGCATTTCAAATTTTATCCTTTTGGGCTTTTGTTGTATAGGCTCACACTAAGGTTTGAAGGGAAGTTTATGGACCATAATGTTGGAGTCTAATCCAGGCATGTCTTAGTAGGACCAGGCAAGCACATCCAGATATTCTTGGAGAGGATTTATTAGTTTAGCTTAAGTTCATGGGTTTATGAAGGTTTTTATTTTGACTTTTTTCTAATCTTCTATTCCAAGGTTTATAGTATTCGTAGGTTTTTTATGAGGTAATATCTATTTTTCTTCTTGTTCAATTAGTCTCAGCTAGTCTAAGGGTATGGGGTTCTATTTAGAATTCTCTTTAGACTCGACCTCATGGTGTAAATCGGTTGCTTGAAATTGATTCCTAAAGTTTCAATATGGATTCATGCCATCTTCATCGGGGTACCTAAAAATATGAAAAAAAAAACAATATAAATAGAAAAATATATAGAGAAAGGTCTAAGAGATGGCGAGAATTATGAACATAAAAGATGAATGCATAATACTTAGTCATTTTTGTTGATAATACTTAACAGAAGATGCCAATACAAAGGATCCTGTAATGCTTTCAGGTGAAAGCATAAAGGTTTAGTTCATAGCATTACTGTGAAACAAACTTGAATAGTATAGGAATCTTAGTTTCAATCAAACACTCGAAACAAATCCTGGGGGGCACAGACAAATCTCTAGGCTTGTCGCTAACATCATTGGCTCATCAATCACATTGATATAGAGATCCTTAAATGCCTTGTTTAGTATGAGCATAAAATTACTGAAGCCAATATTCATATGTACTCCTCGACGAAAATTTTCTCAAAGTGGCTAAAGTATCACCGATTCATACTCTGTGTCTTGTCCTAATAGACAAACCATCATTTTCTCACTATTCTTTTAACCTTATTTTTCTCTACTATGCACTAAGCTTCAATTCTAATTCTTTTTTGTCAATTTGGTTGACACTTTTAAGGCTTTAGCAACTTTTTCAAGGCATTTTACAAATCCCTTTCTAGCCTGGGCACCTTTGTCGATAGTTAACTTCAGACCTATATGAGTGCTCTTTAATAAGCAAAGCTCAACCATTGGTAACCCTTCCTTAACATAAGTAGCATTGAAAAACTCAAATGATTGGAAAGAGGATTTTGGGATATCTTTGTTAGGTTTGACATAAGCATCAGTTAAGCTAGCAACAATGATATCCTCTTCTTTTTCGATACTGAAAACTTTGTTCTCAATGATGAATTTCAACTTTTAATGCAAAGCTGATGGTACTGCCCCTACAAAGTAAATCCAAGGCCTTTTCAACAGGTAGTTATACGATGAAGCAATGTTTATCACATGAAAGTCAGCCTCATAAGTACATCAACTAATTTAGAGTGGAATAGTGATGTTTCCCATGATGTTTCTATAAGTACCATCAATACTCGCATAATCATATGACTATTCTAGATATGAGATGCATCAATGGAGAGCTCGTTCAAGCATATTAGAGCTGACCCTTTATCAATGAGCACCTTAGGCAAAGTGTTGCCTTTACAGTATGCGGTGATATGAAGGGCTTTGTAATTTCTTATTTCTCTATGTGGCATTTCATCATTACTAAAAGATATGTAATTATCGATAGTGATATTGCTCCCTAAGCGATCCAACTGACCTATAGAGATGTCAAAAGGGACGTAGGCCTTATTTAAAACCTTAAGAAGGGCATTCCTGTGAACTTTAGAATTTAATAATAATGACAACATAGATGTCTTGGCTGGTTGCTTGTTCAGTTGATCAATGATGTTGTATTCACTATGCTTGATGAACTTAAAAAATTTCATTGCTTCTTTCTCATTCATTAGCTCCTTGATAGCTACTAAATATGAGTTTTTGATTGCAAACATTGATTCTTGAGGAATGAGATTATTATTCTCTTGCTAATTCTCACTTCTTGATGCTGCTAAGGCGTAACATCTGCCAATCTGAATTAGGTGGTTAACCCCTGAAAGGTCAATACATACGACTTGCTAACTAGATTCTTCAATGACTAAGGTTTTGTTTTCATAGTTCCAAGGAACCACTTTATTGTCCTTATAAAGGAAAGAAGATGAAAGTTGAATGATCATCCTTGGCATAGGTTGAATAAAGATGGCTTTAACTCT
>JAQSVH010159318.1:0-12763 GCA_029448705.1 Adansonia digitata | reverse complement strand
TTGTCCTTATAAAGGAAAGAAGATGAAAGTTGAATGATCATCCTTGGCATAGGTTGAATAAAGATGGCTTTAACTCTCCGTTGCTTGCCAAAAAAGATCAATGGCTTTTAATCCCATAATGAGGATTGCCTTTTTCTTTTTCCACAATATTGACAGGTGATACTGCATTTGCAAACTTGATATGCAGGGTCTGTTTTCATTGTAGCATTTGATGCTACCCTCGTTTATCATCCTTTGAACCATAATGCAAAACTCTTTGCATGTTTGAAAAGTATGGTCATAAATAATGCAGAAATCACATAAGTCATCAATTTTTTTCTTTGTTTTTTTGGCTACATTAATCAATTTAGCTTACACCAAGATTTGCCAAATCAAATTCATTGGCATTTTAACCTCATCTGTGTTTTCTACAATCTCGCAGTTCTCTTTAATAACCATTCTACTTAGATCTAACTCAATATGAGTTTAAGATAAACTAGCTTTAGTGCCAAATTTCGATCGTTGACTAGCCTTCATTTATCCTTTTCCTTTGCCTTTGCAAATATTTCTTCTACCAGATTCATTTCTTATAACCTTATTGATCATTTCATATAGTACAACTAGGTCTGTGAAGCTCTTTAGGAGGCTTTTTGCTATATTTCGTAACAAGAGGCTTGCAATGTGCTGATGAATCTGACAGTTATCTTTTCTTCTGTCAATAAGGGATGAATATGGGCAACTTCTTCCATCCATCTTAAAGCATATTGCCTCAAACTTTCATCAATTTTCTTTTCCATGCTCATAAGAGATAGATAACTTAAGATCCAATCTTTAGTAGGCCTTTTCTCATCTATGGCATTAATAGATTAACTAATGTGCTCACCCTTTTCCTTATAGAACTTAATCTCAGACTAGTCTATCATCCCTTGGACCATTTCTAAGAATGATAGACTGTGTTGCAAATCATGCCCGTGATTGTAGTGGCAACAAGATAGCTTAATGATTTCTTTGCTTTGATATTTTAGGCCGAAGACTATTTTGACCTTCATAAAAGCTTGCTAGACCTTACTCATCGGTGTTTTGAGGTTTGACCTTCACAAAAGCTTGCTCTGATATTTTGACTTCTCTAATGCTTCTTTTGACCCAATAACTTTTTCTATTGATTATCATATTCACTCTTGGTTTGGCATGGTTAGGGAGTGGATTAGCACTAATATTTGGTCTAGTCCTTTGTTTGACCTTGATTTCTTTCTTTTTTTTAGCAAACCCTATACCTTTCTCTTAAAGGAGGTGCAATTCTCAATAAAATGGCCTTATGCTTCAGCATGGTACTCACAATAGGCATTTGAACCATACCATCTGACATATGGTATTGATCCTAGGTTTGTGAATACTAGGGCCAATAGTTGACCTGTCAATAGACAAGAGTAAATTTCTTTATAGAAGTAAGGGAGTGACTCAAACTGTTCTCTTTCTCAAAGTGCTTTTTGATTGTTTGAAGCTCTTGTCTTGTTCATTTATGAGGTTGTGCACTCTAGGCCACGTTTTTAATACGATCTAGTGTAAAACTCATTGTTAAAATGAACTCAGTGGCATGTGTTGGTTTTGGTGCGGGTAAGGGTTAAGACTCTAATTCAACATGTTTAGGGGGTACATGCTTGTGCTGGATCGGATTTTGATTAATCTTGGCATGACTTTTGCCAACAGCATTTACTTCTTTCTTCTTACCTTTATTTATTGACTTCTTAATTGAAAGGATGATTCTCCCACAAATATCCTACCACTCTTAATAGTGTTATCAATCATTTCACCTGATATAATCATATTGGCAAAATTTTTTACAATGTTTTCTACCATCCTTTCATATTACAGAGCTTGTAGGGTGCTGACGAACATAACTACCATTTTTACAATCAAAAGGGGATAAACTTGAGCTACCTCCTATCTCCACCTTTGAGCATATTACCTAAAGCCTTTAGAGGATTTCTTTTCCATGTTCGTGAGGGAGAGGTGATCCAGAGTCCAATTGGACATATTATTATATTGTTTAAGGAAAGCATGTGCCAAATCTGCCTATGTTTGAATTCTTATGAGATCAACCCTATATACCATCGAATAGCTACCCTAGTCAGACTATCTTGAAAGCAATGAATTAGTAGTTTCTCATTCTCTTTATACCTAACCACTTTATGGAAGAACATGTGAAGGTAGGTAGTGAAGTTAATAGTCCCATTGTATTTTTCAAAATCAGGCACTTTGAACTTAGACGAGATAACGAGACTCGAAACCAGCCTTAAATTTTGTGTCCACGATCCCAAATTTATCACTTCCTTTAACAGCTCAAAGGTGTTTCTCTAATGATTGATATTTGTTCAAATCTTCATCACTTTTTGATGACCTTTTTTTTTCTTATTCCATTTGTTCATCGAGGTCTAGGACTATGGGCCTTACAACGAAGAGCTCGCACCCTAAAATTCTTAAAGAAGATAAGATGTTGTTGTAGAGCTGATGTAAATGAATGCTGAGTTAATGGGTTATTTATTACAAGAGGACGTTGTCTATGCAATGCCCTTTCCTGAGCATTAGTGGCTTCAGTACCATCATTCAAATTGCTTTAAGGATTGATAGGTTCTTTTCCCACATCGGTTGTACTTGTTTGCTTTTTTTCCTTCAAAGTCATGGACAATAGCCTAGTTAACTTGGCAATTTGAGCTTGGAGTTTTTCATTCCTACAGAGTGATTGCTCTTAAGACTCCCTATACATGAGTTTAAGTCTCTCAATATGGCTTTGGTGATAGTTTTCCATTGCTTTTCGATAATTAAAAGTGTTATACCAACGACGAAATGTACGTTTCATGTTTTAGAGCACCTTTACTTTAAATTATTAACATATTAGACTTTTATGTTATGAGCATATTTAATGTGATAAAAGTGAGTATGCGATCATAAAGATAAATAAATGAATAAAATAACAAAAGAAGTAGGTTAGTCATGCAAATGCAAAAGGGACAACTGGATTAAGGAATAGCTCCACCAATAGTGCTTTTCATTAAAGCAACAGAGTATCCTGATTACACATGATTACATTCAGAAATGCCTAATACAGTTACATTATCTTATTACATGCTCTAAGAAATATAACAAGTCTAGCTCATGGTTTCTAATAGGCAAAATATTGCATGTCAAGGATCATGCCACATCCATCACGTATCCGACTTCCAACTAGGCTACCTGAATTTGCTCCATGAGATAGCTGGAATGATCCTAATGGTTTTAATGTGCCTGATCAATTGTTTGTAGCCATTCTTGCTCTCATTATTTGAAGGCTCTTGCTAGTTCATTGATTTGGTCTTCGTAAGCTTGTAGAGAATGCTCGAGTCTTGGATTTGAATGTCAAAGTCACATTCTCAACATGGTTTGCCTTCAAATCTCAAACTCGAGCTTCTAATCGTCTGTTCTTCTTTTGATAGGTTGATAATGAAGGCATGAGTTTTAACAAGCTTTTCCTTATTGACCCTAACCTTTTTTTTACATTGACGTAGTTCTTTCTTAATGGTATTAATCTTTGCTTCCCACTTAACTGATGAGTTTCCAAGGCCTCGAGACTTGCTTACTTTGCTGAATGCCACATAATCTTTCCTTAAACTCTTAAGATCTTCCTTGTGATAGTTTTTTTCTTTGATAGCCCGATTCATTTCACCATTCTAGAGGTAGAGGTTTATTTCTAATTGACTATTCTCTTTCTTTAAGCAAATAATCTTTTTGGCAAAGGTTGCCTTTTCTTGTTTAAAGTCTCACTTGAGCAATTTGATTTCAAAGGGAAATTCATCAAAGGTATTTATGATGTCTCCACACTAAACAAGGGAAAGGCATCATTAATGCGATGGATCCTTCATTCATCATATCCTGGGGTTATACTACTCCCTCTCCAATATCTCTCCATGTAGCAAGTTTGTTTCCATGCATGAATGGCTAGTTGAACTTTTAATTTGTAATTAAGCTAACCATAGTCAAAATCCCATAACTCTAGATTTTAGATAAAGAGGATGAATTGTCAACACTGGAATTTTTAAAAGACTAGAATAGATGTGTAGCCAGTGCTTCCCCATAATCCCATGAGCGGTACATAACTGCAATCTGTACCAATATTTGATCCTTTTGTAGGGAAAACAAAAAGCTTTCCATGTCATCTCTTCCCTTTTAAGGTTTCAAAATTTTTGGACCCATTGCTCTTTAGACTTATCCTGAGGCCATTCAAATATCTTAGAGATAAAGCTGAAGGTAGGTAAAAAGTTATACAACATCCCATGTTTTTGAGACAAAAGTGATTAACAAGCCAAATGCGAAGAACGGGTGCACATTCGATAAAGCGACCATACGCATTTTCTTGAAAAACCTGATAGTTCAAATGGTTTCAGTAATAATAACTAGTGTGAGATTAATGTTGAAGCATAATCCAGAGAAGAGATCAACTATTGTATCTCCAACATTGCTTAGTGTTTTCAAAAATATGACCAAATCATATATCGCCAGAGCATAGATATCTTGAATCTTTCAGAAGTCAAAAGTATTTGCCATTGTTTCTTTCAAACTGGCCCATGAGATGCACTCACTGTTCCCTTTCATTGTGATGTGACTCTCAATCCAAGTCTTTGGTGCATCAAGAATCTAGGCTAATCTTTTCTTGAAAGTTAGAGGGTTCAAAGGCTTACAATATATTCTATCAATCTTTGCTCCCTCGATATTGAATAGCGTAGTGTATTCGTCAATTGTGGGGACCCAATCTTCATGATTGAAAGTAAAACACCGATATACTAGGTTCCAAAACTAAGATGCTACTTGCAACAAGCTGACATCTAAACAGACTTAGAGCAAAAGGGCAATGTCTCTGTATCCCTTAGAGAATAATTGCTTTTCAACATTGTTTCAACTAGTCTATATATACTTTAGATCTAGCCAATCATTCTGATGGTACCTTATCTTAATCCTTTCATGCATTGTTGAAACATACCTGTGTTTCAAAACGTCCCTATCTTTATGTTGCCAGCCCTCTGACCATGCTTAGACTTCCTCAAAAGGTTTCCGATCTAAAGTGGACTGTTGCTCCATGATAGACACCCCTAGATGAACATTGAACCATTAGCCAATTATCCCATGATGACGATGATTATGATGACATAATGCATGCATAAAAAACAAGTGAAAAAGGAAATGAGTTAGTAACCACACGAAATAATAGGCACAAGGATAAGGGAATGAAAGAATAGCAATAAAAATGCATCACCAAATTTACCTTTAGAATAGGTAGTACGATGCCTTGGGCAAACATGATGGTCGTGAATGTTGAGACATTGAACGAATAGCATAACGGCGTGTCCACGTTAAAAATTACCTTTTCATGAAGTAACATGATACTGCACAAGTACTAAGACTGACTATTTAAAAGGTGACGTTCATTCATCATTATCTATGTTAAATACATGCTAAGCCATCATTCTGACAACATGAGTACTTATTTCAATAAGATATAACTATTTAAAGATGGCATTGCAGGTAATAGCATTCACTTGTCCTTACCCATTTATTAAAGAGGATTTGCAATCGAACGTAATGGCATATCTGAAAGAAATGATCATGAAAATAAAATTAAAAATGCTGGTGACAATGTTCACCCATCATGGCCTATGAAATCATGATATATAAGAACAAAGGTAAAAAGTGTTTCCCCAAGTGATCATACTCTCCATGTTATCCTAACAACACTTCGATATTGTTTGACATGGTTTAGCTCGTAAGGTTCACTATATAGGTTTAAGTTAAAGCCTAATTCAGTATCTGAATCACTCCTCCATCTGGAAAGGATAGCTGAAGCACCTTAATCCTAGGCCCATCATAGGTTTAACGAAAGGGGTTCAACTCGATGGATATATTTCCCTTAGCAAGTGCAAAGGGGTATCACGTAACACATAGGTATTTTACACCTTGAAAGGTCTGGCCATGCCTATGTGGGGAGTTACTCACAAAGACGAATAGCTCATTTGCTCCTAATAATTAGGATACTAACCACACCATGGTGTTTACTGGGAATCAAGAGCAAATGCAAGTGCATAATGTATGTTAAGGAAACAATTAAACCTTTTTGTTTTACCCCATAATACCATATTTATTCAAATCAAAATTCATTCAAAAGCAAAGTAGTCCCCAACAATCACAAAACAAAGCCATGAAAAGGAAAAGGTTAAAATAAAAGGGAATTATATCCAAATAATAAATAAAGGCTGAAAAGGCAAGGGCTGCACAAGACATAGCTAGTCATAGGCCTAACTCTCTTAACTAATCCCCAGTGGAGTCACTAAGCTGTCACCACATCCCCGCCTTTAAACTTCAGATGATCCGAAGGGCTTAGCATGCTTGACTTAAAAGTGTATGACATTGGTGGTGGTCGAGCCTTTGAGTTATCACATGATAGGGATTTGGATTAGGTATAGTAATACGAAAGGGAGAGAGACGGTCAGGTGAATTGCTTATCCAACAAGTCTCGGATAGCCACCACAAAGCTACCATAAACTTGGAGTCGCCCCCGATCATTTCGAGCTAGGCAAGACTGGATGCCTATTGAAAATAATATTTGGAGTAATGAAACTCAAAACATCGATTTCAAGTCTACAAAGTCAAGAGATACGTTGGTTGAGTTCGGGAGTTGGTTACACATAGAAAAGGATTAGCACTTCCATGATGCCTGAAATCGGTATCTATTAACTATGTTTCACTTTAGTTTTAAGTTAAACGATTCCATTTGGTCATCATTTAGATATAATCCCTTTTAATGCATGAACTTTTACGAAAAATGGAAATCTGAGTTTTGAAAGATAATTTGACTTCACCTGTGCACCGCAAAGGTAATGAGGAGCATAGGGATTTTTTATGAAAATAATTTTTGGATTAAATTTTAAGAATTTAGATATTTTATATTAAGCACTGGAGAGATACCAATACAGAGCATTACCTTGTAAATTTTATTGAAAAACAAATTTAGATATAAATGTATGACATTCACTATGACAAAGAAAATGTTTTAGTAAGATGAAAAAGAATATAATAATATCATAAACAAAACAATCACAACAAAAAAAAAACGTAAACAAAAGGGATGATTGGAATGTATGTCTTCGACTATTGAAGAGTAATTGAGATGACAAATTGGAGACAGGTTTGGATTCGATGGTTATTTGAGGGACGAAAAAGATTTTTAATCAAAACAATCTGAGGCATCCAAAAGAGAGAAAATTTTTAGATTTTTGAGGTAAATATAGGGTTGAAGTATCCCTAAAGATAAAGTTATGATAATAATTCAGAATAAAGAGAGAATTCAAGTTTTTGATGAAAAATGAGGTTACAGTATCCTCTTAGAGTAGTGGGTTGGAGTATCCCCAAAGATAAAAATTTTTTATGATTTAAAATAATTAGGAATCTTGAATAAATCCAAAAGAGAAAACTCAAGTTTCTTAGTGAGAAATAGGGCTGGAGTATCCCCAAAGATGCAAATTTTAGATGTTTTAAAACAAAAGCTTTTAAACAAGATTTGAAAATAGAAAATCGATTATTTCTATAAAATATATTTTTTTTCTTAAGCTTTGATCTGACCCTAAAGGGCTTGTGTTGTAAGGGAACTAGTCGGATGTATTTTAAGGCACTTGAATATCTCTATAAAGGCATTTAAAAAATTAGGTTAAAACAGGGGACAAATCATGTAATCTCTCTTCCTGAATTTATTTCGGGTTCATCCAAAGGCATTAGGGGGTAAATAATGTATTATTGGAAAGATAACTTGATAAAGTTTAACGTAAAAATATTGCAAAAATATTAAAAATCACTTTCTAGTTGGAATTAAAATTTGAAATTAGGTCTCTCTTGACACTGGCAATGTGTACAGGGATGGGGCATTATGGACTTTGGATAAATCATTCCAGAGTCATTTGAAATCATTAAATCACAAACAATACCTTTCCTGAAAGAAAATTTGGCAAACTTTTTAGAAGAAATATTCAAGGAGTTCAAAGAAATCGTTTGGTGGGCCAAAACAACCCAAATAAAAAATTGTTCACTAATTCTAGAAGTTCCAAATAGAAAAAGTTTGAAAAATCATAATTTCTTTCATCTAAAGTGATCTGATGGCAAACAAGACACTATTGGAAAGGTATTTTGGTGCCTTTAAGGGAAAAAATTAGAAAATTCTCAAAAAAATGTTTATAACTTGAAAATAATTTTTCAATCTTGGACTATAATGCTAGCAGAGCGAAAGCGGGGAAGCTATTAGGTATTTTTGAGTCTTTTCAAGTGTAAACTTGAGTCTAGGACATTCGAACATATGTGATGGCAAGGGACAAGTAACATGGGCATCAAGAATTCAACCTATAATCCTAAAGTAGTTTAGGACGATGAAACAACTCATTGACCATATCACTAAAGAGGGTATTGGACTCAAGATCAAGGCTTAATACTTTGAGAAAAGAAAGTAGCATTTTATTCCATGAATCTAGACTTGAATGGTTTAGTTTGTCCTTAAGATTAAAAGACCAATTTTATGAAAACATTAAATTCATACTATTCTTCATCTATTGGACGTAGCATGAACTTAACTTAGGAATTTGCTTTTGAAAATTAAATTTTTATAACAAACAAGCATGCATTTTGAGAAACAAATCATGAATAAAGTAGAACATGCATGAAGATAAACAAGTATTACACATGTAAATACACAAAGATGAAATTTTGATATGGAAAAGGTAAAAAAAAATGTGCAAAGAAATGACAAATAAGATACATAGAAGTGATATGAACATATTTAAGTGAAGCAAAGTATGTTGGAGTTGTCAAGATAGCATTTTTATGTTATGAGACTCCTTAAAATGCAACAAAATGCATAAACACACTCAATGCATGTTATAAAAACACTTAAACATGTTTTAAGCATATGAAAATAGGTGAAACATGATAAAAAATGCTTAAATAAGGGGCTCTTTTAATGATAGAATAAAAGACAAGATATTTGGCCTACCATGCAAAATCAAGGCATTAAGAGCACATCAACATCCTAAGACGACCATAAACAAGGTAGCAATAATATATGAGAACCATAGAAGAGTCATAGTAATATAAAGAGGTCACTAAGATGATAAAAATGTTGAAAAATCAAAGAATATGCAGAGTCAAGTAGAGAAAATATACCAAAAGTTTCAAGCTTAAGCCTTTTCTCTATATAGCAACTTTGAACTCAACTTTTTTAGGGTTAAATAGTAAGAGAGTGATGAAAATGAGGGGCTTTTTAGTTAGGTTTAGATAAAGGGGAGTTTTAAAAGGGAATATGAGTTAAATAAAGGTTTTTGGAAAGATTTTTGGTGATGGTTTTGAAGGGTTTGGGGAAGGAAAAGAGTTTGTTGGTTTCTAGTGGCTGGGGATTATTGAAGGAATGTCTGAAAGTGGGCGTTTTTCTAGTGAAAGTGTTTTTTTTTTGGTAAGGTCCCCTTCAACTGAGTCCAAGGTTGGCTTATATAGTCACGTGACTATGGATACAAGAGATAAAAAGTAAAGGCATTTTGGCGTTTTGGTACATGTACCTCATGCAGAGATTAAGTACTATGCTTAACTACCATGCAAACCTATTGGTTTGTTCAGCAAAAATAGTGGATCTAGGCTACTTTATGCAGTTGAACATTGAGAAAATTCATGAAATGTCTTTGTTATGGCTATTTGGGCCTTAAAATTTTGTTAAAATCCAATCACAAGTCCAAAGACAAAGCCTGGCATGAATTTTGATGATTTTTTAGTGCAAGAAACATGTTTGAATTGGATTTTGAATCAATGGTGCTGTAGTTGAAAAATGGCTCGAATTAGGAAAAAATGCCTTATGTATCGATATTGAAGATTATGTATCAATACACAAGGTAATTTTTACCCATGAGGATCAATACAATGAAGCATGTATTCATACCAAAAGCAAAAATTTGTTTCGAATCTCAAGACTTAGAGGTGTGTATCAATATTTCATGAACTTGTATCGATACTCAAGCTTGTGTATTAATACATTCTGCTAAAAATCACAACTATAGCTACTGCCCAGGTTTGTGTCGATATAATCATGATCAAACCCCTATGTATCAATACTACACATAAAAATTTGAATTTTTGCCAATGCAAAAGCCTCTTATCAATACTTTTGCACCAATATAATTTACACGTACTTGTGGCTTCTCGACTTACCTCACCTTGGTCATAAACAATGGGAAATTGATCTGTGAACCTATCTGAATGACTCTGGTGACATCATGAAAAGTGGCCTTTGATGCCTCATTTTACATTTTGTTTTTAATGTGACCCATAGGCATTTTAAACCTCCCAAAAAAATTTTTGCCTAGCTTCGTATCGCCTAATAATGCATGGCCACATAGCACTCGGTAGTTGTCCCCTAGTTTTTATTTTCTAAATCTATCACCTTTTAATTATGTCTCCTGATGCCAAGAATTAATTTGAACAAAATGAAGTATCTACAACTATCCAAGTAAAACATAGAAAAAATTTCATATCAACAATTACCTAAGGAAATATTTGCTAACTAAGCTCACCGGGTATACAAGATCAACTCTACAACAACATTTTAACTTTCACGTCAGCACACTTAGCAGAAAAATGTCAACACCATCTAACATTGGATTGAAATTTAAAACCCTAAAAATTAAAGGTAGCAAAATTTTTTGAATTAACGGGGGGTGGCTAAATTTGCATTTGAGATATGGTACAAGTACTATGAGCTAAATTTGACCTTACTAGCTCTAAATGAGTTTTGTGTTCGAATAACATCAACTTAATTAAAAAAATTATATAAAAACCAAAAAATATACAATAAAAAATAAATTAGAGATATTTAGGTTATCTTATTTTTAAAAATAACTACTATTAAAATTAATTAAAAAAATTATATTTTTAATTTTAGCTCATTTTTCTTTTAGAATATAAGTTTTTTTTAAAAAAATATTTTTCATCTACAAAGTGGATAAAATAAATTCTAGTAAGCTCAAAATGCCAAAAACGATGCATGATGTCTACTTATTGATTCATTTTCACTAGGTTATTTGCTCCCGATGGGAAAGTTAAGAGAGCTTATAATGAAGTTTTTTCTTAAATTGGGAGACATTAAAATCTTTATTCCTAAACAATGATCTTTTAAATTTTCTAATAGGATTTTAGAAGGCATGTCAACTCCAAATCATCACCTGCATGGCCAGATTTTATCTACACACCGTTAGGTTAACTTAATTTTAGTTTTTCCTTTTCTCTTTAAAAAAAAAAAAACTCCGTTCGCTTTTCTTTCTTTTTTTCATTTTTTAGTTAGGCGAGAATGCCTATCACTGTACTACAACGACTTCTAGTAACTATTTCCAACAAGACTTCTAGTAACTATTTTTTATGGTAAAAAATTATTAAAAACTCTTCGCTTGTATATTTAATTACCTTAAACATTAAAAAAAAAAAAACATATCTTATTCCCAACAAATTTTTATCCTCATCTGAAGCCCCAGAATATAATTTGAAGTTCTCTTCTATCTGTAGCCAGGTCTGATTCTATAACTTACGGTTCAGTGAATAAAAGAACTAATATAATACAAATAATGAGCGACCAAATACCCTTGAAAACATATAATTGTTTATTATTTGACATATATACACTAATTAAAAAATATGATTTTCAATATACATTTTTGGTAATATTTTTTGTATAAAAATCTTTATGTTTTTTTAAAAATTCAACTCAGGGTTATATTCCTTGTGCAAGATAAAGAAAAATTATGTGATAAGTATAGATAGAGTTTTTTTAAAAAAATTTATTAATACAATTAAGGAGTTATTATCACTTATTTTATCCTTCGGCCAAATTATCCTAGATCTCATTAGATTATTTTATTTAACAAATTTATGATACTATAAAATGTAAACCTTTTTTGTTCAGAAAAATAAAAAGATATAATATTATTAATATTAAATTATTAAAATGAAATATTAAAAATAAAAAAAAGGGTAAAAAATTAATGAGTGGGAAAAAAGAAAAAATAAAGTGAAAATATGTTTTAGAAGAGAAAAAAAAAGTTAAATATGATAATTATGATAAAGGGAGTTTGTTTAAGAGAAAGTGCGTAGTTTTATAATTATAATAATAAATAAACTATCTATATTTTTTATAGAATCGTAATCAAGTGATGCCACCCAAATTGGAGAATTGATTAACAAAGTCAAATTATGAAATAAAAATAATATATTTATAAAATTTATCAATAATTTTATTTTAAAATGAAAATACATTTATCTATTTTTTCTCTTTCTAAAAAGCACATGTAGGTACTTTCTCCCATTTTTTTATAATTTTATTTTTCTCACATTTTAATAACTTACTTACAAAGTGGGTGTCCTGGTCCAGTCAAAATAAAATCCTTTTGTAGATGTTTTCAATTACTTTAATGACTTCGTCGAGGGAAAATTAGGCTGGGCCTCGCCCTGTTGGAGTGGGGAGATGGGATTGGAGTACAGCCATCATAAAAGCAAGGCCAAGTCCAACTATAGACAGCAAAACAATTTATTTAATTATTCTTATGATCAAAATGCTATTTATTTTTTAAGCTTTTAAAATTATTTTAATTCCATTAATTGTTTATAAAACTAAATACAGATAGTTTTTTATTACAATCGCATCTCTTTCTTTTTTTTAATTCATCAAATCATCATTTGAGCAATT
>JAQSVH010159268.1:6312-26425 GCA_029448705.1 Adansonia digitata | reverse complement strand
CTTTATTTAATCATCTTTCATTTAATTAAGTCAAACTTAATTAAATTTTGATTTTAATCCAACAATATCATCCTATTATGTGTGACTTATTAGGTTTCCAACATGTTGGCAATGAAAATAATTAATCTCACTAATCATGTTTAGAGATCAAAATTGGACTTATTACGGCCACCCAAATGTTGAAAAGTTGATGTGATGTCATCGAAACCTTTTAATAACTAGCCTATTAGTGTAATATAATCTTTTCACCATATATCCTAGAATGAGCATGAGTGTGGTACAGTGTTTTTGCTCATGCTTTCATCCATGTTCGATCTGGCAACTCAAGGCTAACGATCATGAATCTTTAGGAAGAATTCCTTATAATTCACTATGCTCTGGCCAGAGACTTTAACTTGACTAACCTTAGTTAATATCATCTGAGATATGTCTTTAATGTCACTTAGAGTGGTGAATCCTCTCTAAATCACTCATCCACCTAACATATAGATTATGCTATACCTAAAGTACCCTTATTTGGTATCCATCCATTGTGGACCCATTCGTCATAAATCTAAGTATGATATTCCTTATATAAGATGACATGGTATCTCTAATCTAAGGATTATTTATATGACTGGCATATCAGAACATATTCTATAGATATTTAAGTGACTAATACCAAATTGAGTTCTTATACGAGCCATGTTTAATGAGCTTGTTCCCATAAAACAAGTACTAATATGCTATCCTTAAGTATTGCATACACTTCACCTTCTATGAGATCAAAGAGTTGTATGTATACAATGCAAGAAGGGTTTGCATATACTAGTTTTTATATATTGCTAAGACCTTATCTTGACAATATGATGACTAGGAGCATTTTTAGAAACATGACTTTGCATGGAAAGGATCTCATCATCATAATTCATTACTGCTTTTGCAAGGCCATTGTGTTTCAAGGGCTTCATCCAATTAGTGTTTGCATGATAGTAAGTCATGCCACTAACTTGAGGGAAAACCTTTGTCACTATAATATGGTAACATGTATATAGTTAATTGACATTGTATCCTATTTCCAATCTAATTTGTTCAAGAAAATACACCAACAACGTATTTTTTGAAAAATACGCTGAACTCCCAAAATGATAACCACAGTTAACACCAGCATTAAAATCCTTAGCATAAAGGAAGGTTAGAGGCTCTAAAAGTATTAATGCGACTAGTTAGTTCCAAATAAGGGAGGAATATATACCAAGATCAGATTTATAGAGGTCCTATTCTGGCTTTCTTATTTGTCTTCTTTTAACTTTGAATCTAAAAATCGATTGTACAATGGCTATAGGAATACTAGGGTTTAAAAGCATACTAGTCTATGACATTAACATTGAATTACAAGAGTTCACTTCGGGAACCTATAAGGGCATAGGATCAAAATGTTTTGCATAAACCATCTTAGAAGATAATGGCTTAAAAATTTCTATTGGGACATCAGATATTCAGGTTTAGCCATTTTTATAAACTAGCTAAAAGTTTAACCTCTAGTCAAAACTATGGTCATGACATTAGTGATCAATTGGTTCAATGGAAACCATCTGATGTGAAACATATTGCTCTTTAAAACTCAGCTCCATTAAAGGTAGTAAAGGTCTTTTGTATATTCTTTTTTTGCTACTCAAAAATCTTCAACCATTTTTGTCAACTTAACCAGTTACTTCCCTACTTCTCGAATGTTATGTCCGAATTCCTCTTGGATGCTTTCTAAAGTACTTATAATCTTTTCCAAATGATTCCCCATGTTTAGCCCTTTATATATTTACAACAAATGGCCTCAACCTTATGTTATGATCTATACATGAATATAATAATGAGTGGAGCATATGGGATGCAAAAAAATAAGTTATAATATTCCTTTGCACATATACTAGGCTTTAAATGAATGCATGTTATACAAAAACAAAGCCAAAGATTAGCAAGACACAAGAATAGGAATACAATATCGTGAAAAAAATCTCATATTAAGTGAATGGCCCAAAAACATTATTCCTAGACCTTGAAGCATTCTTAGGATTAAAAGAACACATTTATTTTGATTCTAAGGTGCATACCCCATAATCGTACTCTAAAAAGACATTTACCATATCTAGAAAAATGTAACGACTTACCTTATTGATAAGTTCTTTGAGTTTAGGGCACCAATTCCCTTTAAAGACATTTTATTCAAGCCTGTACAATCATGAGACCTTTAGTGTCATCATTAGCCATCAATTTGATAGCACAACCATGCATTCAATAAATACTCAACATTTTATTATAGAATTATGGCATTTATGATGCAGAAACATGAGCAAGGGTGTCCTTTCACCATAACTCAATTTATTTCTCATGCATATTTAGTCATTAATCTGATAACATAATGGCTTACTATTGTAATTTCTAAGTAATCTCATATATTAGGGTGATAAATATCTCTTGCGATGATGTTTGTTCACTACACTCAACTTGCAACCTTGAATTATAAAATTAAAGTTAAACGGTAGTAAAAAGAAGAACCAGTTTCCTAGTTATACCTAATATTTGGGTTACCTCTAAACATCTAGGTACGGTTAACTGAGGTTGAATTCTATGGAACATTTTATGTGTTTTAGGATGACTCCACAAATTGGTCTGCAAATTGCTTCCTCTTATCGATAAAGATAGCTAAGGTATCCCTATCCTATGCCTACCATAGGCTTGATGGAATGGGTTTGATTCAGGTAAGTAAATTGCTCAGGCTTATACAAAGGAGTATGACGACAATAAGAGTAATGAACAATAAAAGTTTTGAATGATGTAGCTACTGACCTAACTAGATAGGTCGTATTATTTCTCTAAATAGCCTTTTAACAAAGAGTTTAATAGATATATATGCGAGTGCATAATGTAGAAAAGCATCAAACCTTGTTCTCACTTCACCATACAAATATATAGCCATTTTCAATAATTTTTATAAGCAAGCACAGTAATGGATTCATTTTATTTCCAAGCTATCAATAAGGGTAGAAACCATAGAAATATCATAGAGTCGACAAATAAACACGACAATAAATACCGAGAAGGTTATAATTTAATATCGACTAAAATCAAGAATTTATTTTGGACTATTCTAGACAAGTAAAGATGCAAACTAATATTCATAAGAAATCTAACTCGATATAATTCCTACTGAAAATAGTAAAAAATACCTAGAAAATCATTTCAATGTTCAACTGATTTTGTTGATTAGATGTTACTGCATTACACAAAATACCTCAACATCATACTTTATAGATTTTACTCTTGATTCATCTGAGATTACATATGAACATATTATATATGGTTAGAAATTTTATTTAACCTATTTTAATAAAAAAATATGAGAAAAATTAATAAAAATTGTTTACCCCACCAAAATCAACTCATTTTAACACCTAGTTGCTAAAGAAAAAGGCTCCGAATAGCTTATGTTATGGAATTGTTTGTACTCTCCTAACTATGAAATTAAGCTTTCAAAAGCTTGTTTCGAAGATATTAAATAAGGATTCCACTAAAATTATGAACAAAAAATAAAACCACCACCCACATAGACAAAAATATTTCTTTTGTCAAACCCATTGTGTTAGAAATTAGCATTGACTAAAAAAACAACACTTTTGTCTGAATGCTTACCCCAATTTTCTCGAACCAACTTTCAGACATCCAAATGTTTGTTGCTGAGCATTAGACATTCCTTGTACAGCCACAACAAAAATCACAATAAAACTCACATAGAAACCAAGATATTTTAAACCAAGAAGTGATTTTGTGTCAGGCGAATGACCCCTTTTTCTTTATTTTTTTATTTAAATATTCTAAACAAAATGTGAAGCACACCAACACCTCTCATTTGAGTGCTGAAACAACAACTAAATGGGACTTAAATACTAGCATTAATCACATAAACTATTCCTAAAGGCTCTTAGAAAGGCTTCATAAGTTTAATCTTCAAAGAGTAGCTAAAAACACTTAAAAAACATTGTTTTAGGTCAATTTTGTATTCAATCTTTTTACTGAATATCTCTAAGCATTCCTTAAAAGGAATTTATTTAAAAATTAAATCTTAACTTATCCATGGATTGCATAAGCTAAAGATTGTGCTTACAGGGCCTTTTTATGAAAAACTAGTTTTTACAAACAACACACACATTTTGACAAAGATGTACTAAACTAACTAACATTAACCACAAAAAAAATGAACAAAAGAAGATTAAGAAGAATTGATTCACCTTGGCCAAACCTAGCAACCAAGTTCATGCTCATCTAACACTCAATCAACATATTTTCTCATTATTGTCAATCAAAGCATAAGTACTGTAGCTCAATTCAACTTAGATGCATGATCATCATTCGTAATCATGATTTCAACCTTCCTAAGCTTACATTTAAGATGCAAGCATCAAATTAATTTTTAATTTCAACTCATGTAAACTAAATCCAACTTTAATAGATCAAGATTTTATCAAATTATAACAACTAAATCATACTGAAACTAGATCTGAGAAGATTTGAAGTAGTCAAATGCTAAATCATGCTCTTCTACCATGGCTGAACATTAGCTAAGCTAAAAAATATCTAGATTTCAACTTTAAATGCATATATCATAGCTAACTTTAACTCAGATCATTAAAATCTAGCAACATACATTAACAGATCTAGATCTAAGGATTTCAACG
Organism: Adansonia digitata; assembly: GCA_029448705.1. NCBI lineage: Eukaryota > Viridiplantae > Streptophyta > Magnoliopsida > Malvales > Malvaceae > Adansonia > Adansonia digitata. The sequence goes on along the minus strand of JAQSVH010159268.1, from coordinate 21,716 downwards.
TGTTCTTATATCATGATCTTATCATTCGACATTTAAGTTTAATTTTGTCAAGATCATCATCAAATATGCTTATATCAACATGAAATCAAGTAAACCCTAACTAAATCATGATTTCAACATCAATACATTAAGAATTGCTAGAACCAAATCAAAGCATGGTATTGAAATCACAAGCAAGCAATATTCAAGCTAAAAACCATGTAATTAAGCTACAAATTAAAAGATTAGAGAGCGAAAATGAACTCTGAAGCTTTTTTCTTTTTCGAGAGGATTTCTCAATTAATGAGAGTTTCTAATTAGTAAAATTTTCTAAGTGTTAGAAAATGAATAGCCACCACCTATTTATAGACTTTAAGTGGGTCAGCTAATTCTAAATCACCTATGGTGATGTTAGCCTCAAGTACTAACCATTTAACTTCCTTTAAATAACCTAGGTGAAATAACTATTATGCCCCCTTTAATTGATGAGCAAATTCCCCTACATTTAGTATATGTCAAAATTGGCTAAGGCATGTTAATGTGCCTAATCTTATACAAATTTTTATTCCATTCAATTGATCATAATGTGCACTAGTAAAAATTCAATTGAATCTTCTTTTCTGACAATTTATCCTCAAAAAATTTTGAAATTTCCTATTTGAACCTCTCAGATTAAGCTTTTAGGAATTTTCAGCACCTTAATTTCTAAGGTCTTTTCACAACCTACCTTGACTACACTTGCTTGACCTTTAGTCTATGTTCAATTTTATTTTGGTGCAACCAGTTTTCAAACCTAAGTTCTAGAACTCTTTTAATTTAAAAACCAAACTTTAGGCAATATAGTTGATTTTTTATATTTGACATTGCCTATAGTTAACTTTTGACTTTTGTGGACTTTTGATTTTGACCTTCGAAACAAGTCTTTTTTTCATCCAAATGGCTTCAATAATACTCTAACATTCTCAAGAGACATGCCAATCAACTAAGTTAGCTATATTAGCTTTAAATTAATCTCCAAATTGATATAACTAAAACTTAAGATTAATTAGCTTAAATTAAATATTTTCAACTTTGTATTTTTTAGAAATTATTTTGAAAATACTTCGAAAAATATTTGAATGTATTTAAACCCCTTTAAACACTTAAAATGTGTTTCTAATACATGCATTTGTATAAAAAATTTAAAAATAGTTTTATATCTTTTAAAGTCAAGAAAAACATTTTTAACATGATTTTTAAATGTGTGTATCGATATCTAAAATGTATGCATCAATATAATGCTTGGCCATAACTCAACTTTCACAAAAACCTTAAATGTATCTATACAACTTGAATTGTATTAATATAATGCAAGGCTATATCGATCCACTCCTTAGCTATATTGATACAATATGGTGAGTATCGACACAAACTTTCCTTGTATTAATGCATTAAGTTGCACAGTCACTTTTTAAGGGTCTGCATAGTAGTATATTGATGCACCAAATTATGTATTGATATAGCTCAGTAGGAAAGAATGAAAGTTACTCAAATAAAGCTTAAAGTAGCTATGTTCCCTCATCAAACTTTCTTAATGGCCATATTCATGATCAAAGCTATAAATGAGCCACTCTAACACCTTTAACAAGATGATGAACCAAGAAAGAGCTTATAGTCAATCTTCATTAATTCCATCATTTTATAAGTAGTTCACATTTATCTAGGATTAATTCTTTCTATCTTTGTATTCTTTATTTTGTATTTTTAGAATTATCATCCCCTAAGCCTAAAATCTCTTAAACATCTAACCTTTAGAGGTTAAATTTTGTTCACACCTAAATCTTTGTAAGAAAAGAGGTTCCTACCTAGCTATTGAAAAGTAGAGAAAGGTCTTATTGTAGCCACAAAAGATAGAGGGTAGATGTTATTATCTTAGCCTAGAAAGATAAAAAGTGTAAAGGTTATATCGTGTCCTTGAAAAGTAGACAATTTAAGTTAGTGAATTAAGAAAATCTAAGGCAAATGAGACCAAGGTAGAGGATGTAGGCAATTGAGTCTCAACCTTTTAAATCATTAAGTTTGTTTGTCTTTTTCCTAGCTCTCTAATTTTTTTTATTATTCATTAACTTGCAATCCAAAACTTATTGATTAGATTTCTCAATTTTATTTATCAAAATTTTAGTTTGCAAAAGGATTTTGAGAAATTAATTTACTCTTTCTTGATTTCATTCACCATAAACAGGTCCCATAAACTTTCGTCATACTTAGTTTTTAAGACTCAAGTCTCGATTTTCCAAATCTAATAGTTATAGCTTAATTTGGATGATAATTAAGCTCAAATGCCTTTCCTCACTAAACTAAGCACATTGAATCATTTCAAATCCTAAATTAGACTTTTCTACCATCAATAACAAATCTAAAAAGGTTTGGCCTAAGAAAATACTAACGAGCCCTTAAAATCGAGAAAAAAAATTAATTAAAGAGCTTGAACAAAATCGAGTGTTTATAATAACAAGTCATCTTCTATGGGGAATATTATACTTTAATTTCATCACGAAGTGGCCACTTTTAAGAATGCCAAAGGTAAAATGATTTTAGGTATAACATAGGGCATAAAAAAATGGATGAGTGTTCCAAGAAGGATTTACCACTCTTAGTGACATTAGAGATATATCCTAATTTTTCTTAACTATGGTTAATTGGATTAAAGTCTTTGGCTAAAGTATTGTGAATTATGAGGAATCATTCCTCATAGGCTCATGATCATTAACCAAGAGTTATAAGAACTAACATAGATTGAAGCATGTGTAAACCCTGCACCATGTTCACTCTCATTCTGAGATATTTGGTGAAAGATTATATTACATTAATAGGTTGTGTTATATTAACTTTTCAATAAAATGTATTTGTTGGATTACATCTAAGATTTATTTTAAGTAAGGCTTAATTAAATAAAAGGTATAATAAGGAGGACTTAATTAAATTAGTTCAATTAAGAATTATTTAAGATATAAATTAGATTTATGAAATCTAACTAGAGGTGTCTTAATATGGCAATAAAGATAAAAAAGTCTTATTGAGGTAATGTTTAACTATAGACATGGCAATAGGGATGTCTTGGTTTTTGGGTCGAAAAATTATTTACAATAAATTAAATAATTATTTGATAATTATTTAATTGTATTTACATGCAGTAAAATTGTTTTACTTGGCTAGAAATTTAATTAAGAATTAAATTTTTGTACATAAAATAAAGGTTAGCCAAAAGCCCTAATTATTAAGTCAAATAGACTTAGTTCTGAATCAAATCTATTAGGACTTAATATAAGAATAGTTGTATAAGCATAGGCCACACAGGTGTGAAATTAGGCCAAGATATTAATTAGTTAATAACTTGGTCCAATTTTGGATGAACTGGTTATTCTAATTGAGCTTTAAGAAACCACCAAAATGGTTCCACCCATAAGCTCATTTTAAATGGCCATAGTTGACCTATTAGTAAAACCAGTCCCAGTCTTAAATGTATATAAATATATTATTAAGGGCTCTTGGCTAAGTTTGGCCATAAAAGAAACCTTACAAAATCCTTAGATCCCTACCTAAGTTAACTTAAACCCTAAGCTCCTTCTAATTCTCCTTTGTGCTACTTTTTGCTTAGTGATTAGGAATGACCTTGATAAAAAAAAGTGTCAAAATAGTTTTCAAGCATTTAAAAAAGTAGTTGCTAATCATAAAAAGCAAGAAACTAGAATTAATGCCTCCCTATAGCCTCTCTATAGTATTATCTCACCTCTCTGTGACTTCTTTGAGCTGCTCTTAGTTGTGTGAAAGAGAAAGTGGTTGCATTTTACCATTTGATTAAGGCTTGATAAGCTTTTTAGCTAGTAGTGGATAACCATTGGACCTCGTGAAGGCTCCAGCAACGATTTATATAGATCAACATTATAAGCAGGACACTTTTGCTACTTGTGATCTCAAGAATCCGCTTAAGAAGCCTAGTCATAGATCTAAGCATGCTTTGAACTTCAAATTACTCCAAATTATAAGATTCATGAGTTAGATAATCTCTAATCAAATGAGTCATTAGATTTAAAAGCTTTTAAATAGCAATAACTATGCATAAATCCCTTTCTAAAGATCTAGAAGGAAGTTCAGTTGTTTCTCTAATTTATGTTTTGGTACATTATTTACTATTATTTCATTATTATTCGATAATAGCATAAGGTTGAAATATCTTGAGGATTTCCAACTATTACAACTTTGTGGTAATTAATTTAATTATCACTATCCTCAAATATTTAGCTAAAAATGAAATGATAATTGTTTTAAGATACTAAAATAAGAAGGAATTTGGCCTTATTTATAATATGCCTAATACCCATGACACCTCATACATAATTATTCAACTATAGAAAAAGGGAAAGAGCTTTACGTATAACCCTCCATATCAACACACCAACCCATTTCTTAATAAGGCATTTATTACCTAAATTTTCTAATATGTGTATTTTTTTTTCTTATCTCATGGATTTATTTTAAAGATTTTTCCATAACCTTTATACTTTTTTACAAAGATTTTCCAATATCCTGATGAAAAATGACACCATGCAAAACCTCTAACTAAGGCTTCCTCCTTATCCTATCATAAAAAAATCTATAGCCATTAATATAGCCTGGCCTTCTATCTAATGGGTTTTTTTACCATTCATGAAGCCTATCTTTTATTTGTTGGATTCTTTTATCTTGCCCTCAATAATTGCCTTTCAATTATTTTTGTTTTATTGTTGGTTCTGCTGGTTGAAGATATTCTTGGTTCAAGATATCAAGGCCAAATCTTAATTTTAAAGATATTCTCATACCTTAAATATTGTGAATGCTGTAAGAAATCTTACATTTTGTAAGTGAAAAAGATTAATTTAGATTTTTTTCAACATAAGTTTCAATTATATTATTTCTTTTTATTTTTTTTATCTTTCCATTCTAGCTTTTAGTTGCTCACTCTCTATATAATGCTCTTTCTCTCTCGATTTCTTTTTGGACTGTTTATGTAATTTTTTATTTTTTTCATCCATTAGGGTAATTAGCAGTTTTTTCTTTTGATTCTTAATGCAATAACAACTTTTTCTCTAAAATTTTTTCCTCTACTTTTGCATTTTTTGTTGGTCTTCACTTTATTTTTTTCTTGTGAAATATCCGTTGAGAAATTTGAGATTTATTTCCCTTTTTGTTTGATTGTTAATGAAGTTATTTGATTTAGGCTTGAGTTATGCTTATTTCCTAGCAAGTAATAGAATATGGCTTCTGTTTTATTTTCTTATTAGTGTTCTTATGTTTTTTTCTTCAATTTCTTAGAGTTTGGACTGACTTTCTTACATTTTCCTTTTTTTTTTCATTTATTGATGTATAATTGGCTAGCTTACACCTTAACTACGGTGAAAGTTTTTGTCTGTTACTACTTAGATTTCAATCTATTGATTCTATGCATATAAGTTATTTCCTAAGCACAGGGACAAAAGGTATTCTCTCTATCGTGGAGGTGGTCGCTTTATAAAAGGTTTTAGTGTAAGGATAGAGGTTACAGAAAGAGAAAATGGACACTATAAGAGGATTTAGACCTAAGGATAGGAGGTATTATTTTTTTAGATTTAATTACTATTGTCGATGCAACAATTTAAGGTGACACGTGGGAGGCTGGCTATGCTTTGATAATGGGCCCATAAGACAAAAAGAATTAGAAAGCGTAAAAAATGGGTGTTCTAAAACAGGCTCTGATGCATAAGTCAATAGAGGTTGGAAAAAAGGAAATAAGTAAAGTAGGTTGTATTCGTTTTACCTTCAAGTAGGCCATTATACCTTGTTGTAGTAGTTGTTAAGTGTTCTTCATTATTCGGGTGTCTATAAAGATAGAGTTTACTGGTATATGAACATCCTTAGATGAAGATAAAGATTAAGTATATATAAGGTATTATCATAAGAGTTTATTATCTTGAGTATATTCCCATTTTATCTAATAAGGATAACAATTTCCTTTTGGGATATGGATGGTTATAAAATGACCATTCATAGCCCATAGAGGAGTAATTTGAACTTACTAACTGTAACTGGTTAGTGAGTATTTTGACCTTAGATCATCTGGTGGTTGGATTGAAATGTAAAGCAGAAGATTGTCTACCCATACTAATAACCTATAGTTCGCCAATCATTGTCATAAAAAATGTGAAAATACTATTATGGCCTTTTTTTACACGAGGTACGATCGTAATCAATGCCATAGTTGCACACCTCCACTCAGTAATAAAACACATGGCAAAGCTTTAGAGCCGATATGGTAGCTATAGTTATGCCAGTTTATCCCTATAAATAGGCCTCATTCTTGCTATGCATTCGCATTAGTGATTCTAATTTTTTACCTTAGTTTCTTTATCCATTTTTGTAGTTAACATTGATATTTCAGGATTTTTTTACTAGCCTTCATCTTTGCAAGGTTTCTTTCATTGGGTTCTTTAAAATATTGGTTAGGTAAGATACACCTCTTCATTTTCTTTGTTTTATTAATTTAAAGGTGTGTTGGATGGTGTTTCACTGACTTCAATATCTTCTAAAATATGTTGTGAGAAAAGGCCAGCTTAAGTTTAGTGGTAGGGAGATCATCAGATAGTTGTTTGTTATGGAGAATGTTGTCATAGATGAGTCAAGTGATCAGCCGTACATAAAATTGCAAGATTAGGGTTATGTATCGATAAAACCAGCTCAATAGGAAGGTGAAGACCACCATTAGAAGAAGGGCAACTAATAGTTCTACCGACATCGAGCAAAGAGAGGGAGGTGATAACATTCCTTCTCTTGTTACAAGAATTGACAATAGTCAGATGCATTAAGTAATGTTATAACTATGGCGAATGTGAAGACGATGTTGATAGATCGAAGGTTTAATCTTAGGCAATACAAAATATCAAACCCACTATTTGGGTGATCCATAACTAAAGTTGAAGGAAACATTGTTCCCTTATACTTGCATATTTTAAAGGGGTTTTTCACTTACTTTGGAGGCCAAATGCTATATCAATACGAGATATCTCACAATAAGCTAAAACCAAATGCTTGGATGATGTTGGTAATGTACTTTAATATTTGCAGAAAGGGAAGACTCATTTCATGGAGGTGACCAGGCACTTGTTTTTTTTAAAGAGAAAAGATGATTACTGGCACTATCTTTAGTCTACCAATAAAATGATGTTGGTAGATATGTCTTCAAACACCTACCTCACTAATGGTTAGTTTTTTGTTGTTAGTAAATAGTCAAGTGTTAAATGGGGTTTCCTAGTGGAAGGGGATTATGAGTAATATAAATGCAACCCTTGACAAATTAAAGAAAGAACAAAAACAATATTTCATAAGTCATAAATTTGAGTGGAAAGATTTTCTAACCCCAATAAAAATTCCCATAGTATTTTCTTAGTATCGACATTGCACATTATAGACACCTTATTTTGTCTAAGCCAGTTTCTAGTATCTTAGGACTTAGGTGAAAGATGATAAAATCAAAAAATAAAAATAAAAATTGGGGGGCGACTGTCAGGTGCTGTGTCGCCAGGCACTATTAGGCGATACAGAGCTAGGTAGAAAAATTTTTTATGGAAGATCTAAAATGCCTAAGGGTCACATTGAAGAAAAATGTAAAATGAACCATCACAGGTCATTTTTCATGGTGTCATCGGAGTCATTTAGATGAGTATACGGATCAATTTCCCACCGTTTAAGACCAAGTTGAGATAAGTCAAGGAGCCACAGGTATGTATAAGTTATATTAGTTCATCAATATTGATACAAAGCCTTTACATCACCAAAAACTTGAATTTGCATAGGAAGTATTGATACAAAAGGGTTTGGTATCGATACCTAGCATGTGTGTATCAATATAGACCTTAGCAGTAGCTAAAATTATGATTTTTGGCAAAGTGTAATGATACACAAGTATGAGTATTGATATGAATTCATGGAGTATCGATATAGGCCTCTAAGTCTCAGGACTGGAAATAATTTTTTGCTCTTATTATCAATACACAGCTTATTGTATTGATACTCATGGGTAAAAAACACCTCGTGTGTTGATACAACATGTTTTATATCGATACATCAAGGCATTTTTGCCCAGTTCGGACCACCTTTCAGCCTTCAAAAATCTGATTCAAACATATTTGACGAACCAAGATGTTGTCATAAAACATTGCAAACCTTAACTTTAGGCCTACGAACAGATTTAAACTAATTTTGAGAGCCCAGATAGCCAATGAAAAGGGTCACTTTCATAAAATATATGGTTTAAAGAAGGCATGGTAGGCATATCTCTAGCTGCAGGCTGTTATAGCCTTTCTACCTCCCTACTCAACATGGTAAAACCAATAAGAAGAAAATCAACTGAGCATAGTAGCTGGAGATGTCCCCTAGTGCAAGAGAGAAAGATAAAAGATGCCCTTGCTTTATCTCCTAATGGCATTGGCTGAGCATTAAATAAAATTGACTTCTAACTACCTAAAAAAGACCTTCAACCATTTTAAGAAAAGCTCTCTAGCAATCTCAGAAAACTTTTCATTCCCAAAAATCCTTTAGCAATCCCCAGTTTCAAAAACTCACCAAAAAATACTATTCCATTGGCTTTCACCCTCAACTATGCTTTATTCTTGTAGCTCCCTAAAACTTCCAGCAGAAACATTCAAAAACTCAACCTTTCACATACTTTCACCCTTAAAACACCCACCAGCAAACATATTGCAAGAAAGCTTTTTCCTTTCAACATTTTCTTGCTAAATAATAGCAAAATAAGGGAAAAAAACTGAGCTTAAAGTCATTGATTTAAGAAGGAAGAAAGAGTTTAAGTTTTTTTTGGTATATTTTCTACCTTTTTTCGTACATTTTTTGTTTTTATCATCCATTTCATTTTAGTGCGCCCTTCATGTTACCATGACCCTCCTAAGACTCTTATGCATTATTGTTGCCTTGGTTGTGGTAGTCTTAGGATCTTGATAATCCTTTTGACAACTTGACATTGTTTGGATATATAAAATCACCATGCTTCATTTTTATCATTACACAGCCTCTGTTCATGCATCTTTTGCCATGGTTCTTCCATATTCACTTACCCATCTCATTTAATTGTTCACCTTAACATGTCTTATGTATGTTCATACATTTTCTTGTGTTTCAAGCAGTCTCATGAATAAAAATGCTATCTTGACAACTCATCATCCATTCTTTCGTTTAAACATGTTCATATCATCTCCATGCACCCTATTTGTCATCTTCTTGTATTTTTGTCACCAACTTTTATGCTAAAATGTCATCCTCATTTGCATGTTTGATCCATGTTTATCATTGTATGCATTTTCTTTTATTTATGACATCTTCATTAAAATGCTTGTTTGTTTCCTAAAGAACCTGATTTTCAGAAAAATCCCCAAGCTAAGTTCATGCTACCTCCGATAGATGAAGAATAGCATGGATTTAATGTTTCCATGAAATTGGTATTCTAGTCTTGGGGACAAAACGAATATTTTAGCTTTGGATTCATGGTGACACAAGTTTAAAGATGATGTTTTATTAGGCAAAAGAACTCTTTTTTTAGTCAAGTAACACTAAGCCTTGATCTCGAGTTCAACACCTTCATGGCATGGTCAATGGGTTATTACATCATCCCAAACTACTTTAGGATTACCGAATGAATTCATGATGCCTATGTCACTCTTTTCCCTATGTTATGGATGTTCGAACATCCATAATTCGAGTTTGATTGAAGGAACCCAAAAAATTAAATAATCCCTAGTTTTCATCCTAGCAGCACCATAGTTTGAATTTTAAAAATCATTTTTGAACCATAAATGTTTTCTTTGATTTTTATAATATTTTTCTCGTAAAGGGCATTAAATTACCTTTCTAATGGTGTCTTGTCTGCCCTTAGATCATCCCAAGCAAGGGAGTTATGATTTTTCAAAACTTTGATTACGGAACCCCTAAAACCAGAATGCAATATTGGTTTTTAGCCATGCTGACCTGTTAAATGATTTTAATGAAATTATTAAATATTTTTCTTAAAAAGTTCATAAAATTCCTTTTTTTGAAAGGTATGATTCATGATCTAACAATTCTAGATAAGCTCGAAATGATTTTTCAAAATCTATCATGCCTTTTTACTTGTATATGCTACCAGTGTTGAGATAGTCCTAACTTCAAAAATTAATTTTGCCAAGAAAGTAATTTTCTAGGATTTTCAAAATATTTTTACATTAAACCTTATTAACTTACCTTTCCAATGATCCCTCGTCTATCCCTTGAAGCCTTCGGATGCACTCGAAATAAATTTAGGAAAAGGGATGACATGATGGTGTCCCTTATTTTTTAACTTGATTTCCTAATCTCTTTTTATCAAAACATTCGAACGTCTAAAAATGCACTAGATTGGTTCACCTCACAGTGCAAGCCCTTTAGACTCGGATCAAGGCTAAAATACAAAAATGATTTTGTACTAGATATCTCTTTCTTTTATGTTAAAATTCACTAGTGGGGATACTCTAATCCCACCTCTCCTAGGGAATACACCAACCCTGCTTTACCTAAAAAAAACCAAAATTTTTTCTTCTGGAGAACTCAGACCATTTTACTTAAAATCATCTTTGACCCTCAAATCACCATCGAATCTAAACCAACCTCTGAAATTGTCATCATGGTTATTCTTCGATAATCGAAGGCAATTGTGAGATACATTTTGATCATCCCTTCTTTTTACATTTTTTTTTGTGTTTCTTTTTATGATATTATTATATTTCTCTTTTTCCACTTTACTAACACCTTTTTTTTGTAGTGATTATTTTGCACTCATTTTTTAAATTCATTTATCAATAAAACTTACAAGGCAAATATTTTGTGTTGGTATCTCTCTAGTGTTTAATACGAAACATCTAAATTTTTTAAATCTAAGTCGAACATTGTTTTCACAAAAATCCCTATGTTCTTCACATCTTCGAGGCACTAGGTTATCTAATTTTCTTAAAAAAAACTCGGATCTAAATTTACAAAAATTCATGCATTAAAGGGAAGTATATCTAAATAAAGACTAAATGGAACCAATTTAACCAAGACCAAAGTGAGACATAGTTAGTAGGTATTGATTTTGGGTGTCATGGGGATTCTAATTCTTCCTTGCACGTAACCAACTCCCAAACCTAACCAATGAATCTCTGAGCTTTGTAGACCTTGAAATCAATGTTTCGAGTTTCGTAGCTCAAAATATTATTTTGAATAGGCATCTGATTCTACCTAGCCCTAAACGATCAGTGGCGACTCCAAGTTCATGGCCACTTCATGGTGGCCATCCGAGATTAGTGGGATAAGTGATTCGCCCAATGGTCTCTTTCCTATCCTTCCTATTACTATGCCTAATCTAAATCTTGATCATGGGATAACTCAAAGGCTTGATCACAACTAACCATCATTTATTTTAAGTTAAGCGTGCCATGCCTTTCGGATCATTTGAAGCTTTAAAGGTGGGCACAGTGCCGACAACTTGGCAACTCTATTGGGAACCAACTAGAGAGTTAGGCCTATAACTAACTATTGTTCACTCGGTTCTTGGTTTTTCGATCTCTATAATTATATAGATATAATTCTTTTTTATTTTTGCCTACTAATCTCTATTGTTTATTTTTTTTTTTTTGTGATTGTTAGGGATTATTTGTTCTCAAATATATGTTGATTTAAATAACTATGGCAATATGGGAGTAAAACAAAAAGGTTTGATTATTTCTTGATGCACACTATGCACTTGCATTCGCACTAGATTCCCACCAAACACCATGGTGCGATTAGTATCCTAATTATTAGAAGGAAGTAAGCCATCCACCTTGATGAGTAACCTTCCGCATGAGGATGGCAAGACCTTCCAAGATGTAAATTACCTATGTCTCTCATGAGATCGCATTTGCATAAGGAAATACATCCATAAGATCAAACCCATTCCACCAAACTTGTGATGGGCCTAGGATTGGGGTGCCTTAGCTATCCTTATCAGACGAAAGAGCAATTTGGATACCAAAATAGGTGTCAACTTAAACCCATATAGTGAACCTTATGAGCTAAACCATGTCAAGCCATACCGGATACTGCTAGAATTACCCGAAAAGTAGGATCACTAAAGGAAACATTTTTTACCTTTACTTTTATATACCATGGTTACGCGGGCAATGATGGGTGAACATTGTCACCGTGTTTGTCATTTTTATTATCATGATCATTCTTTTAGGATATGCCATTACGTTCAATGATAAATCCTTTTTAATAAGTGGGTAAGGACAAACGAATGCCACTACCAGTAATGCCATCTTAAAATAGTTATATCTACCGAAATAAGCAATCATGCTGCCTGAACAATGGCTTAGCATGTACTTAAAATAGATGGTGATGAACGAATGTCACTGTTTAAATGGTTAGTCTTAGTCTTTGTGAGGTATCATGTTACTTTGTGCAGAGCCAATTTTAATGAGAACATGTTGGTATGCTACCCATTTAATACTTCAACATTCATGATCATCATGTCTGCCTATAGGCATCATACCGCCTATTATCAGGGCAAATTTTATGATACATTTTTGTTGTTTTTCCTTTATTTCTTTATCTTTTGCCTATTATTTCATATTAGTTACTAACTTGTTCCCTTTTTGCTATTCTTTTTCACCATGCATCATTTCATCATAATCACCATCACCATGGGACAATTGATCAATGGTTCAATGTTCATCAAGGGTGTCCATCATGGAGCAACAGTCCACTTTGGAGCTAAAGCCTTTTGAGGAAGTTCAAGCATGGTTAGACTACTGACAGCATGAAGATAGAGACATCTTCAAACCGGGGCATGTCTCAATGGTGCATGAAAGGATCAAGATAGGGTACCATCAAAATGATTGGCAAGATCTGAGGATTACATAGACCAATTGGGATACTGCCGAAAGGGAATTATTCACTAAAAGATATGGAGATATTGCTCTTTTGGTCCAATTCTGTTTGGAAGGTGGCTTGCTGCTAGCAGCATCTCAGTTTTAGAATCTAGCATATCAATGTTTCACTTTTAATCATGAAGATTTGGTCCCCATGGTTGATGAATACACTGCATTACTCAACATTAAGAGAGCAAAGGTCGATAGAATATACTGTAAAGCCTTGAACCCTCTAACTTTTAGAAAAGATTAGCTTTAAATCTTTGCGGCAATGAAGACTTAGATTGAGAGTCACATCAAGATGAAAGGGAATAGTGAATGCATCTCATGGTCCTGTTTGAAAGAGGTAGTGGTGAGTACCATTTATATTCAAAAAATACAAGATATCTACGCTTTGGTGATATATGGTCTGGTTATATTCCCAAAGACATTAGGCTATGTTGAAGCTACAATCACAGATGTATTTTCTCATTTGTGCTGCAACATCAATATCGTATCGACCATCATTGTTGAAACTATTTAAACTCTTAATTTTTATGAGAAAATGGGTACAGGCTACTTCATCGGATGTGCACTGCTCCTTCGAATTTGGCTCGTCGGTTTCTTTGGTCCCAAAAAAAGTAGAACGTCAAATTACTTCTTACCCAACTTTAGCCTTACTTCCAAGGTACTTAAAAAGAATGCCCTCAAGACAAATCTGAAGAGCAATGGGTCTAAAAATTCTAGGACCTCAAGGGGGAGGAGGTAACATGGAAGGCCTTTTAGTTTTCCCTACAAACAATCATATATCAGTGTAAGATTACAGTTATGTGCTGCTCATGGGATTATGGAGAAGTACTAGCTACGCACCCTTGTTAGTCCTTTGACAATTCCAATGCTGTCAATTCATCCCCTTCATCCAAGACCTAAAGTTGTAGGATTTCGACTATGGTGAGCCCGTTTACAAGTCAAAAATCCAGCTAGCCTTTCATACAAGGAAACAAACCTACTGCATGGAGAGATATTGGAGAGGGAGTAGTATGACCTTAGGATATGATGAATGGAAGATCCATCGCATTAATAGCTTTGTGCCCATGTCTGGTGTTAAGACATCATAAATACCAGTTGACAAATTTCCTTCTTAGATTGAAATACTCAAACGAGAGTTTGAACAAGAAAAAATGACCTTTGCCAAGAAGACTACTCGATTAAAGAAAAAAATAGTCAATTGAAAATGAACTTTTACCTCTGGGATGGCGAGGTGAACAGGGCTATCAAGAAGAAAAATTGCCTCAAGGAGGATCTCGAGAGTTTGAAGAAAGACTATATGGCCCTTAACAAAGTAAGTAAGTCCTAAAAACTTGGACAGCCATCGATTGATTAGCGAATGAAAATTACTACCTTGAGAAGAAACTACATCAATAAAGAGAAACACTAAAGTAATAGGGAAAAGTTTGTTAAAACCCAAGCTCTTGCATCAACTTATCAAAAAAAGAATGAATGGTTAGAAGCTCGAGTCTAAGATTTGAGAGCAAACCAGTTGAAAATAGATCTCTGACACTTAGAATTCAAAATTTAAAGCATTCTCTTCAAGCTCGCCATAACCAAGTCAATGCATTGGTGAGAGTATAGTGGGAGAAAGAATAGCTTTAAATGGATGATCATGCATGCCAAAACTATCAACACCATCATCATCATCTCATAGAGTAAATTCAAGTACCTTAGTTGGAGGCTGAGAACATGATGGACATAGCTTGATCCCTGACACATGATATCTTGCCCACTGAGCCCATGAGCAAAACTTGTTGTATTTCTTAGACCATGTAATCAAGCAATGTAATGGTGTTAGGCATTTTTGAATGTAATCATACATAATTGGAACCTTTTATTGATTTAATGAAAGACACTATTGGTGGAGCTGCCCCTTAATCCAATTGTCCTTTTTGCATTTGCATGACTAACCTAATTCTTTCATAGTTTTATTTATTCATTTATCTTCATGATCATATATTCACTCTCATTGCATCATAAATATGCTTGTACATATCATAAAGGCCTAATTCTGTAATAATTTAAAGTGAAGGTGTTCTAAAACATGAAAGTTATAGTTCGATGTCAGTATAACACTTGTGATCATAAAAAAATGTTGAAATACGATCACCAGGCCGCATTGAAAGATTTGAACTCATATATAGAGAGACTTAAGAGCAATCACTTCATAAGAATAAAGAACTGCTCAAATTATCGAACTAACCAAGCCGTTGTCTGATACATTAAAGGAAAAAGGGCAAACAAGCACAGTCAAGGTAAAAAAAGAATCAGCCAATCTTGAAAGCAATTTGAATAATGGTACTGAAGCCACCAATGCTAAGGAAGGGGCATTGCATGGATAGCATTCTCCAGCAGCAACCATCCTGCTAACTTAGCCATTCATTTACATTAATCCTACAATAGCATCCTATTTGATTCAATGATTTTAAGGCG
>JAQSVH010159239.1:0-26444 GCA_029448705.1 Adansonia digitata | reverse complement strand
TAAGCTTGTAAAAAAATTAGACTGATATTGATCTTAAATTGATGAATATTAGACATAATTACTCATAAATTTAATAAATATTAGACATAATTACTCATAAATTTAATAATCACTAAAAATTCTAGCCTTACTACTTAGACTAATATTGATCTTCTCATATTTGATGAAATTTTTTAGAACATTATATATTTATATATGAAATTTATTTAATCTCTTTTATTTCATATTTAAAAATATTTTTCATATAAATAAATTAAAAATGTTTGAAATTTAGTACCTAAAATAATATATCAAAATTCATCGATATCGGTATGCACCAGCACTTGAATAAAAACGGTACATCCATTAGTATGGTACGAACTACCTTGCAACAAACAATAAAAAGCATGAAAGAAAGGAAACAAGAAAAACTAGATTAATATTTTTTTTAGGTTTTTTTCCCTAAAAAAATCTAAATTTATGTTCCAATATCTTCTTGCCATTTCTCTTCACACTTCCTCTCTCTTTTTTTTTGCTTAAAAAAAAAGAGAGACAAAATGCCCTGAAATAAATAATAGTTCCAATGGAACCTTTTGTTCTACTAGGAATTGGTCGTATAGGAAAAAGAACAGAAAAATCTAAGATAAGAAATGAAAGGAAGGTTGTATCTAAACATATGGCGGGATGGTATTGAAAGTAAGATCTAAGCCCTTCTAAAAAGAGGAATCTTAGAAATGAGAAGAAAAAGAATAAAGTAAGGATGCTGAAAAAAGAAAAGGAAGCAAAAGAGATCAAAACTGCTCTGTTGGTAGCACACAAATTATGGTGAAAAAGAGGAGAAGAAAGGAGCCGACCATTAAAAAGGCATAAGCTATTGGAATAAATAAGCGATAGAATGAAAGACTTAAAAAATGACATTTTATAGTCCTTTTTAGTTTTTAGGGTTTATTCAAATGTATCCAAAACATTTCTATTTTGGTGGCATTAAGATAAAAAAATAATAATAAAAAAAAGCTAGAAGAGGCTTTATCTCTTTTAAACCTATTACATATACCTGCCTTTTTCCATCTCACTCTCTTACCGTCATTGAGCTTGCCGCCGCCCTTACTCCAACACTCCAACCATAAGCCATAAATATTTCTTTATTCTCTTCATCTATCTTCCTCTTCTTTTTATTCTTCCCCTTGTCTAAACTTTTTTTTCAATAAAATTCAACTCCAAGGGTAAAATCTGAAGATGGATTTGTCTCTGCTCAGGCAAGATATTGACAAGCTTATTCATGAGTTTGTTTAGGTAAATTTTTTTATTCTTTTTCTCATTTTTATCATAATCTTTGTTCTAAGTGTTAAGACTATTAGTTTAAATAGTAATTGTCCGATTTGGTGTTAACAGAGTAAATCAACAATTTTAAATAACATGAAGAAAGTATACTTATTAAGGAAATTCTCATACATCTATGATGTCAGTCCTTTTACAAGCTTAGCGTTTCTTTATGCAATCACTCTGCGCCTATACTATTGGCATGTCAATCTTTCTCTCTCTCTCTCTCTCTCTCTCTCTCTCTCTCTCTTTTTCTCTTTCTCTTTAATTTTAGCTGCACTTGATTGTAAAAATAGGTGAAAATTTACCTTTTATTTATTTTTTTCATGCATGATTTTTTTTTCCATAGCTGACCATCCTATAGTCTTAAGCAAGTCAAATGGTGAATTTCGATTCTTTATCTTGCTTACTACCTTTACTACCTCTAGAAACCAAACCATTCAAGCCAACTTTCAAGGTTTATCTCTCATTTGGTATGTTTTCACAATTACTCAGATTATTTCTATTAAGTTGTATTTATAGTGATAGTGTAATACTTCAGTCATGAAATACAGTTCGTTACAACAACTAATAAAAATGAGACTTGCAAGGCTAAAATTATTTTTGTTGATTAGGCATCCCTGTGTCGTATGCTTTATGTTTTGTTTTTCTTCATATGTTTATTCTTTTTGGCTTACTATCGAATCCTTAACTGACAAGAGAGCTGAAAAAACTTAAAAGCCTTATTTTCGAGGCAAAAGAAATGGGTATAAGAGTAGTACCTGATTTGATGAAAATGATGCTTGAAAAATAATATGTTTCTATTTGGGTTTATGGACTTAATGAAGGCTCTTTTGGTGAGACAATTAACTATTTGACAAAAATTACAAGATGCGCGAATAGAAGTTACATATAAGAAGTAGGTTCAAATACTAATCTTTTACTAGCTTTTTGTTTTAACATTTTTTTTGCTGGTTTCCTTTTGACTAATAGACTATTTACCAATACTAAGATCGAGCAATATATCCACATGTACTTGGTGAGTTTTACAACTTATGAGATAAAAATAATGGAAGAAACGTTTGGAACTTCTGAGGTAGATATTAATGTTCCTATACACTGTAATTAGACTTGGCAATGCATGAATCCATGTCACGTTCATGTATTTGCCATGACATAATCATGTTTAAGGTATTTTCTATCCATATAAATTATATATATGAATTTGTATTATATAGATTTTGAGACATTCTTATATTTGTACTGTGTATTAATGATTTTTATATCATCTTCATGTAATTGTGCGTAATTTTGTTACATCTAATTGCAATGATTACTACTAAAAAAGGCACAATTGCCTGTTAGTTGTATGTGGTGTTAAGAATGTTGTTTGCAACTAAAGCAATCCCCTATTCTTAGCCGATTGCAATGCATGAGTAATGCATAAGACATTTGTGCATGAATTTTTTATCTGTATTTTCAATTTTGTCTTGTTTAATGGTTGCAATTCATTTGCTCACGTTTAGTCTGTAGACAACAATAACAATTAAAATGTGTGCAATAGGTGTGAAGAATATCTTTTTTTAATCCTTTATCAAATCAAACTTGCTTTAAACTACTTCTGATTATGTGATACCTGCTAATGATGCTAAATATACTAGGATACGTAGATTAACCTTAATATGATAAAGAAAATGTCTGTAAAATATGCAATGGCCAAGAAACAAGCCATTGAAGGTACGTTTTTTGCTATTTCTCTGGCACTCTGTTAGGCATTGCAACATTCCTACGTATAACTGCATATATTTTTTTAATCGAGCAGTTTAATACCAAGATGGTGTTATGTTTATCATTTAGAGCCTAGATTGAAGTGGATTTGACCTTGAGCATGTCCTTAGTAAATGAAGATGTTTATGTAGCTAATATTAAGCAACTTTATTTGGTATATTAACTAATATTTTATGTGTAATGTTGCATCTGTCAGTTATAATTGCCTCTTCCCATATTTCATAAACCTATATTGATGAATATCATGAATTCTATGAGTTTCTTCCAGATAATAATAATGATAATAATGAATGCAAATGCCAATATTATTTATCTTAAAAATATTTTGAGAATTAATAAGACACCTACATCAATGAATTCATCATTTTTTTTTGTTGATAGATTTCTTTTCCATGAATATCTTTAACTTTTTGTTTCCTTTTGCTGCTTCTCTTTGCATTGATATTAAAATTATTCACTACCTATGGTTCCAAATTACTGCCTAAAATTGTTATGTTACTCGAACTAGGGTGTGAGTCTTAAATACGAATATGTATTTAATGCGAGTATATTCAAAATTTTCCAATTTTCCATGAATTTAGAGTGTCTTTGGAAGGTCATATCTATATACCCATGTCAAAAATATGTTAGACACGGGTTTTTTAAGAAAAATGAAAATTTGGGAACAACATAGCTACTCATGGCTTATGTAGCTAGTTTTCCTATTTGCTTGGTTTAACTTGTTTATGATTTTTTTAATTTCTCAAGTATCTTAATCATTTTTTTACTCTATTTTCAATTAAATTGCTTCTTAAAAGGGCTGAAGAAATGGTGGATGTCTAGAACATAAAGCATATATAAGAAAATAAAGAACTTCTTAGTGAGATAATGGAAAAGATAGATGAGACTTGGAGCAACCAAAAAGAAGCATTTTATCAATGGATCTAATTGAACTAAAGCCTCTAAAAGAGCAAAAATTGTTGTGGATACAACTGCGAGAAACTAAGTAGGGAAATAATGGTGCTAATGAATTTTTCCGACTACTCTATCAACATGATTGAATTCTTTTCCTTAAGGATTCATTTTAAAGCTAGGCATCTTTCCCTGATTTTTTGTCCAATTAATATTGTCGGTGGTAGTTTATTCTATAAAGCACTTTTATCTAAGTTGAAATTTTTAGGTCCTAAAACCACCTAAAGTAGCTTTGTCATATAAATTATTTATTTTTTGAAAAATTCTAGTTGATTTTTAATTCTTATGAGACTAATTGTAATGGTACTATCTCAATAAGCTATTTATAAAAGGTTCTTATTATGTTGTGAATTTTGATTGCATATTCGTTTTTCTTATAGTCTTGCTAGTTAGTGTTCTAATGTTCCATTCATTGCTAGAATAAAATTGTTGCCCTTGCTTTGAAATTATGCTAACTAATAACAGCAATTTCAGTGGCTTTTGACTTTTGTTATTATTTTGCCTTTTTTTGGCATAGTCTAAGTCTTTTGAACCAATAGGTTACTCAATAGGTTCTTTACAATATTATAATTGCAAAGTTTTTTCAAGATGGTTGCCCATATCCAAAGAAGTTGTTTAAAGTCCTTTACAATGTCAAGGTAAAATGTTCTCTTTTTCTTTTACTACCTTTGAGTTTACATGGCTATCTACCCTTTTAAATTTCTCATATTAATGACTCATGTACCTTTTAAAAAAATGTTACTCCCGGCGTGTTATGCTTGGTGAAGGGACAAACTATTGCAGATCTTTATGGTAAAATTTAAACAAAATGGAAAAAAAATAAAAATATTATATCTTCTAATACTCAAATGGAGGTTTTTTTTTTTTTGGTGAGGTAACTTTGTTTAGCTTAAATCAAAATTGTTTGTGTGTCATTTTTAATTGATCTATTGATGTCAATTGATTTAGGCATTTCATAATTTGAACTATGGTTAGTTATACTATTAAAGTACTACTAGTTATGTGGTATTTACTTTGGTAAATGCTTAATGGTGGAAATAAGTTATGTCTCTGACCCCATTTAATTTGGATCTGAGACCTTTTAAGCTTAAGCTTGTGTCATATATTTGTATTTCACCTCTAATAGCAAGGTGCTTGTGATAAATTCTTTTCTTATTTCTCCTAGCAGCTTTAACTAGGAACAAACAACTTTCAGGTGATTGATTGCCTTTTAAAGAAAAATATTGTATTGCTATTCTGAACTTACTTTGACTTACTTTGGCTTCATTTTATTTTCTTGGTTTGTCTTGGATTTAGAAGAAAAGTGAGGAGCTTGCTCATCCATTAGGGGAATAGGTAAAGTTTGGTAACAATGTTGAAAATAAACTTACTTCAGGTTTAAGTGGAACTAGTACAACTAAATATCAGTTTTCTAATTTAAATGCTGCTAGTGTTATTTATGTAGATGGATTTTAGTTATTCAATTTCACCCTTCCATCATTTCACTGCTTCCTCATTTCTTCTTTGCTTAATTATTCAATTTCATCATTTCACCCTTTCAATTCAATTTCGCTCCTTCGTTAATTTTTCTACAATTGAATATTCAATTTCATCTTTTCACCATTTTGATTTCTTTGATTTTGCCTCTCCATTAATTTTCCAAAAATAATTCTTCAATTTCATCCCTCTATTTAATTCATCAAAAATAATTAAACTCGAGAATTAAGGAAAATATCAATTTGGCTACCAAAAAATTTAAGAAGATTATAGTTTAGAGGTTCAAACAAAATTAGGTATCTACAATGAGCTTCAAAAAACATGTTTTTAGGGATTTAAGTTTACCATCACTGGTGACTCATAGTGGAGGCGGTGATGGGCTTGGCAAGCTTTTGGGTTTATGCTTGAATTTGAATTTTTTGGCTGCGAAGAGAGAGAATGAAGTTTGTTTTTGGAAAAGTTCACTTTCACCCCTATGCTTTGGCCCGTGTGAGACTTAACCCTTTGTGTTTTGACTATTATGACAAAAGAAGGCAATACCATTAAATTTTTGCTTAGCTAATATTTATTATATAAAAAATACCCTCATCTTCTTCTTTTCCCCTTCTTCTTCATTTCAAGTTGAAACCTTACCCTTAAAAAACTTTAAATTCCATCAATTTCAATAAATAAACCAAAACTTATTCAATTAAACCCAAAATAAAAACAACCCATTATCTAAAATTCCAAATCTCATTTAAAATTTCAATAATCTAATTATTTTACCCATAAATACTAAGATATTTTGTGTATATATGGAAACTTAAATAGATGAAAAAAAACCTATCCAAATCTAATTAATTCCCATTTTTCCTCTATGAGACGAAGCAACATTCACAAAAAAGGAAAAAAATACCTAATGATTAACTTTAATCACTTTTCACTTTTTCTATCCTTTGGGTTATACCTAAATAAAATGAAAAAAAAAAACCATATGGCAAGCAAAACAATAGTAGCAATAATAATAATGGCAAAATATGACATTTTAAATATTATGAGCAAACTTTTATCATCAATTAAAAAAATCAAGGTTAAAGAAGAGAAATATTTACCATCTGATCAACATGAAATTTTTTTTGTTAAAAACCCCTTACATTAAGGTTTGAACTTAAAGAAGAAAAGAAATATTTAACTTGAAATTAGAAAAAGAAAAGAAAAGAGAAAAAAGGGTTTTTCATCAATTTCAAGGATATATAGTGATTTCACAATAACATCTAACAGCGTTAGGTTGTAACAGATGGTTTAAAAGCACAAGGGATATAAGTGTCATAAGACGTTATGTCTTAAAATTCTAAAATATAGGGGAAATGGACTTTTCTTTTTTTTTTTTTAGGGGGGGAAGAGGGAGAACTACAAACAATGGATTGAAAAAAATATTGGTTTTATATTCCACAAGTTAAGTAGCAAGGATCTAAGCATCGACTTGCGGGTAAATCCATATTAGTGCCTAACGTGATAGCAACAATTTTTTTCATTTATCATCTATTTGTTTGGTTTATTTGATTCTTATGTTTTATTAATTATTATTATTATTATGACCTTTCTAAATTATATTTTTTTCCTATTATTTTGATTATTTATATTTATGAACTATTAATTATAATTATTGAATTGTCCTTTAATTTTTTTATGATTATCATGATTATGACTTTTAAATTTTTAGTTATATATTTATTTTGTTTTGTTTGTTATTTATTGTGAGTTAATTAGTCTTTTAATACACCTTTTAATTGAAAATCAGACTAGCATAAAGTTGTTTAAAAATAATTATAAAAGATAAAAGATTTTATTTTTTTTACATGATTAAGGATTAATTAATATCTTTCTTGGGAATTTTAAAAGGTCACAAATGATTGATTTCTAGAAAATTTCTAGGTAAAAATTTTATCAAAATTCTCCAAATTGGGGAAAAGTTTTAAGCAAAATTTTAAAATAAAAGGTTGAGATTTATTTCTTAACCAAAATAAAATATGAGGATTATTTAATATTAAATAGACATGGGAATAATTTTTTAAACTTAACATTGGGGTGTCTTCCATAACATACTAAAAAATAAATCTAATGATGAGCTTCTTAAGGGAAAGAATGGATTCTTTTAAACACTTTCAAGGTGAAAAAAATTTAAGAAATATCTGTCCAAAATGATTGAAGAAAATTTAAAAATTTTCGAATAATTAAAAACTTAAAAACTTTAATTAAAATAAATTTAAGATAAACAAGATCATTTAGTTATGACCAATGTAGGATAACATAAGACTAATTAGGTATTGTCCTCTTGGTAGGCATGGTGGGGTATTAATCTTTACCCATACATCATCCTACTCTTAAACTTAGTTTGGGTAATATAGGCTAGGACTTTTTTTTTAAGAGCCTTGGTTGAGTTTAGGATTTCTTTAAAAATGATAAATTCATAGAAGTGACTTATCACACCTAGATAAAAAAATTAATGGTGACTTCTTGTTTGTGTCTAGCGATCTAATCTTCATATTTGCATGGTATGACAATCATAAGCCACCAGCTTAAAATTTTCATTGCATGTGAATATTCATAGCATGATAATGAAAAATTTCTTCATCTAACTTTTGAGTCGAAGAATATTTGAAAGTTGATTGTTGTCAAAATTCATCTTTGTGTTGGATATTAATAGGCCTATAGGTGTATATAAACACAAAATACATATACTAATACTTAGGTTATCGTACATAGATATATGGTAGATAATACATTGCATGATTGATATTTGTGATGAATGAGAAGTTGTTCCCATAATGCCCATTTAAGGAAGAAGAAAACTTGGTTGTTGGCACGTGTGAACTAGATCGAGCCTGAGCTTAGGCTTGGGTTAAAGGTCAAGTAGGCCTTATACTTTTGGAGTCTAGCCTATCAGTGTTTAAAGCCAAACCAAATTTTATCTAGTCTGGATAAGATATTCTTATCCAATTTGAAATTTTCAATGGTTATCCCAATTTAAAATTCAAAACAAAAACCTTATCCTGATTTTGAGGGATATAGGGTAACAGTTTTGACCATTTAGTTTTTGTTGGGTTTTTTTTCTACGAAAGAAAATTCAAACTAGAGTAGTTGTTGAGGAAAAAAATGAAATTGATTTTCATCTTCTCCTCTGTATTTAATCATCACCGTCGTTTTCACTGAGAGAGATAACACTCCTTTCAGTTCATTGTGTTGCAATCGACTGTGCTTTCGATTTGCAACATGATTGGGGAGTCTAAGAGACAAGTTATGGATATTATTAAGCATCTAAGAGGCAGGCAAATATTCTTAAGGTTGGAGGTTTCAAAACTTGACTTGATCAGTTTTTCGGATTTGATCAATCTAAATTTTTCTATATATTTTTTACCTGAATTATTTATTTATTTATTCAGATTCAATTCGTTTAATAGTTTCATGCTTTGTAGTATTCAAAATTTTTCTATTTTGCAATAAATAATGACAGTTTGGTATATTTTTAATGTACTGTTTGGTTGTTACTACCGTATTTCCTATATTTTGTCCTACTGCTAGAAAATTTTTTGCTATATTGCTTTAATTGCAATATTCATATGTTTAAATTACTATTTTGTCTTTTGATTTTCTATTTGGTTTAATTATCTGGTTTGAAGTTTCTGTTTGATATTGTTATACAATTTCGCTTTTATCATTACTATCACTGATTTCAAATTGTTTGGTATATTCAATTGTTTATTACGGTTACTGCAAACTGCTAAAATCCTTTTTTAGACGTTCCCAATAGATTCATGCAGCATTGGTTTTGTTGATAATTTCAAGGAAATTTAATTCAATTTCCTTTTATATATTTTTAATTGTTTTCAGGCCATTTTAATGTTTGCATATATTATGGAGAATTCCAGAAAAGAGAAATCTAATGGAAATAAAGAAATAAAGGTGAAATCTTGGAAAATTATTAAAAAGAAGGAAATATCAATTTTTGAAAATAATTAAAAGGAAATAGAAATTACTATTATGCCTTTAGTAAGAGTTTGGGTTGTCTGGCTTCCCTCTACAAAGTTCATATTTTATTTTTGAAAGAAAGAAGAAAGTTGAAGAAGAAGGACTGCCTGCCGAGTCCTTGTTCAAGCCAGACAAGGGTTGCAGGCGATGTCCAAAACTAAAATTAAGTCGTGGATGTGAAATAACGTGTGATCCATGAATATGACTGTAAATTCATCCCCTAATTTTGTTGCTGTTCTCGTCATCCTCTGTTTCAGTCTTTGTGTGGAGTATAACCTTATCAAGTATAATATTAGGAAAAAATTGTAGGCAAGGAATATAAGGTATGTTGTAGTTACTTGAGGACTGTAGCATTATAATTTTAGTTATAATTGATTATGAGCATTGGTATTTATGAAGAATTCAGAAAATTTAAGGTATACATATATATATATATATGAAGGATGTAAATTTTTAGGAAACTTGATTGCAAAGAATATAGAGATTGATATGTGTAGTAAGAATTAGTGACATAGTTGGTATAAGTACATTATGTAAATAATGCTTCCATAGTAAAAATAAGATTTGGAGATAAAATTTAGTGAACGGATTTGTTTCAGATGTAGGGATTGTGACCAACATATGTTATCATGTAGAAATCAATATTTTATTGATGAATTGGAGGTCATTATGTTATCTTTATTGGGATATATATATATGGAGACCCTATTTTGTGCAATAAGATAAGCATTAGTTGTTAACAAACCAATGGAAGCATAAATTGAGCATATTGTATTTTGCTATTAGAGAAAAGAACGTTAGGGGTTACATTTGCAATGATTCAGATCATCTCAGCTGTGTCAAACTTCCTGATACAAGTGTCGATGTAGTTGGGTAGTATAATGGGATTAATAGAGTGGACATTTAGAGATATGTAAGTCACCTTGGAGTAAGGTCAATTATCATGGTTTATGGGTTTTACGGTTATTTTATGATGTATTTATTGTAGTTTGATGGTTGAAGCTGTAATAGGCATGTTTAAGGAGTGCGAATACTTGTGGTTGCTTAATGCCTTTCGATGAATTGTTAATCTTTGACGAAGGTAAGTACTGTTTTAACTTCATATGGTCATATGGTGGTCCAAACAATCGTATATCAGCATATTTACATTTACTAAGTTATAATGTTTCCAACATGTATACAACGTGTAAGAACATTTAGATATCGACATAAAAAAAATTCAATTATCGTGATTGTCATATATCCTATGTAAATGATGCACACTATTGCTTTAGGACATGTTCATGCAGTTCATAGCCATACGGCTTAGCGTAGAATATATTTTATAGCCCTATACATTCCTTACTGGCCAGTTGTACATGAAGATATAGTATGTCATACATTTAGTTGTTGTCAGTAGTAGATATAGTTATAGTGAGTCGTACATTCATACATGTTGTCCAACAAATGTGCATAATTGATCTTGAATGTCTTCACATGCTTCACGGGTGAACGGAGAAGAATAGGATCCGTTTTAGGTTGTGTATATTTTTTGGAATGCAGTTGTACATTAGTTATAATCAATTGTACATTTTGTTAGAGTCTATCGTACATTCTAATATCTTTACATGTACATCAAGGCATGCAAAAGCATTGATTTCTTTTGATGCTTCCTACATGAATCCCCTACGTAAGCGCATTTCATAATGCGTATACTATGCACTAGGTGTACCTGTGTTGTGCAATGTACACCAATTGCATAACTTATTGTATGCCTCATGTGATTGTCATGTATGTTGTCCAACGAATGCGTACAATTGACCTTGAACATTTTCACATGCTTCATGAGTACATGTTGGAGCATAAGATCTGTTTTAGGTTCTTGTACATTCTTCAGAATGCAGTTATATTTAGGTATAATCAGTTATACATTTAGGTGTAATCAGTTGTTCATTTAGGTGTAATCAGCTGTATATTTATTTATAATCAATTGTACATTTTGCTAGAGTTTGTTGTATATTTCGATATCCTCAAATGTACATCAAGCCATGCATATGCATTGATTTCTCTTGATGCTTCCTACAGGAATCGATAGTGTAAGCATATTTCGTAATGCGCATACTATGCACTTGGTGTACATGTGTTGTGCAATGTACACCAACATAACCTATTCTGTGCCTTACGTGATTGTCATGTATGTTATCCTACGAACATGCACAATTGCTCTCAAATATTTTCACATGCTTCATGGGTGCACGGTGGAGTGTAGGATCAGTTTAAGGGTCATGTACATTTTTTAGAATGTAGTTGTACATTTAGGTATAATCAGTTGTACATTTAGTTATAATCAGTTGCACATTTTGTTAGAGTCCATTGTACATTCCAATATCCTTACATGTACATCAACCATGTATACACATTGATTTTTCTTGATGCTTCGTAGATGAATCCACCCCATGAGTGCATTTACTAGTGCACATACCACACACTCGGCGTACATGTCTTGTGCAATGTACACCAATTGCATAACTTCTTGTGTCCCGTGCATGATTGTCATGTATGTTGTCCTACGAATATGCACAATTACTCTCAAATATTTTCACATGCTTCATGGGTGCATGATGGACTGTAAGATCAGTTTTAGGGTCATGTGCATTCTTCATAAAATAATTGTACATTTAGGTATAATCAGTTGTACTTTTAGGTGTAATGAGCCGTACATTTAGTTATAATCAATTATACATTTTGCTGGAGTCTGTCGTATAATCCAATACCATCACACGTACATTAAGGCATGTGTAGGCATTGAATTCTCTTGATGTTTCTTACACGAGTCCACTGTATAAGCGTATTTCATAATGCGCGTACCACGTACTCGGTGCACATGTCTTGTGCAATGTACACCAGTTGCATAACTTATTGTGTCCCATGCGTGATTGTCATTTATGTTGTCCTATGAACACATACAATTGATCTGAAACATTTTCACATGCTTTACGGGTGCACAATGGATCGTAGGATTAGTTTTAGGGTCGTGTACATTCTTCAGAAAGCAGTTGTACATTTAGGTATAATCAGTTATACATTTAGGTGTAATGAGTTGTACCTTTAGTTATAATCAGTTTTACATTTCATTGGAGTCTATCGTACAATCCGATATCATCACATGTACATCAAAGCATGCAGAGGCATTGAATTCTCTCAATGTTCCCTACATGAGTCCATCGTGTAAGCGTGTTTTGTAATGCGCGTACCACGCAATCAGTGCACATGTCTTGTACAATGTAGACCAATTGCATAACTTGTTGTGTCCCGTGCGTGATTGTCATGTATGTTGTCCTATGAACACACACTATTGCTCTCGAACGTTTTAACATGCTTTACGGGTGCACAGTAAAACGTAGGATCAATTTTAGGGTCCTGTACATTTTTCATAATGCAGTTGTACATTTAGGTGTAATCAGTTGTACATATAGGAGTAATCAATTGTACATTTGGCTATAATTAGTTGTACATTTTGCTGGAATTTGTCATACATTCTAATATCCTCACAGTACATCAAAATTCTATGTACATTAATTTGTAATCCTTAGTAAATTCCTGTCAGATGCTAAAATTTTGCTTGTTGTGGAAAATAGAGTGAAAACCTTATTTATGCTAAAAGAACATCAAGAAGATCATGCTTCAAAGGTTACATTCCATATGAGAAGGACAGTAAGGAAGGATAAGAACCCCCTGCATCCTCGTATGAATGCTCTACCAAGGAATAAGGTTGATCATTATCAGATTTTGAAGTTTCCTCTCACAACAGAGTTAGCCATGAAGAAGATTGAAGACAACAATAGAATTTGGTTATATGAAGAACATTCTTGCAGTCACATAGAAGATAAAGCATACTATCAAGAAGGTGTATGATATTAAGGCCAAGAAAGTGAACACATAAGATGTGTCCATGAGTTAGTTTATATTTCCAGTAGCTTTCTTCGTGATGTGCCTTATTTGTAGAGAATACTGCACAAGTTAGTCAAACAATAGACATTTTGACACCCATTGGACAACTCATCTGTTATTAAAAAGCTGCAGGGCTTAAGAAATAAGAATAGTAAATCTGTAAGTAAATTATAGTAGTACTTTAAGACTATGTACCTGCTTATGATTATATTATTCAATCATGCCCATTTAGATGTTAATAAATGACTACTGTAGATGAAGACCAATAATTTTCCTGAGCACAAACTATGTCCATATCAATCAATACATTGCCATTACTTACTGTTCCTACAACTGATATTATCAAGATTTTTGTATGGTGTAATCCAACATTGGATGCGAACAAAAAGTTTTCATTTCACACCTTCCACAAAAGTACAAAAGTATATGACATTGAGTGACGAAACCATACATGGCTACCCAAAATATACAATAACCTTATGCAACAATGCAGAGGTGTATTCCAGTTATAGTGCATATACGTGGAGTGCATGAAATATAAATGGTAGCCCATAACAACGATAGGCTTCCTAAGTACACCTTCGGCTGCATGACTTTTGTTATGGAAATATTAAGACTTGCTACTTTCAGATTGTATCCAATGTGCCCAAAAATACCTTATATAACTTCCAAAACAGATGGCAACCTATGATCTGCATCCTTCTGTCAGCATACATAACTTTGGAAGACTAGTAGTAAGACTTACCTAGAGATTACATGGATTTGGTGATCTACATGAAGCACGATTGTGGCCAACTTGCCTACATTTTAAACATTGTGTGGGACATTTCTTAATGAATTGATATTCTACTCGCTTCACTTTTGGCCTTTCTTATGGCTTTTTCATCAAAGGTGGCCTCAAAGATGTCTGATGAAGGCAAATAGAGCGGGTCATGAGTTTCAACAGGAGCTATTGTCATGGCATAAATCCACTCTTGTGTAGCTTATGTATAACAATCCTCGACAAGTGCATAAATGTCTCCATGTTTTGCATCGATTACAGCACATACATGAGCATAAGGCAATCCACACATTTTCCAAGATAAATAGGTGCATTCTGGCTAGCCAGGTCCATGGCCATGTC
Organism: Adansonia digitata; assembly: GCA_029448705.1. Lineage (NCBI taxonomy): Eukaryota > Viridiplantae > Streptophyta > Magnoliopsida > Malvales > Malvaceae > Adansonia > Adansonia digitata. The sequence continues at coordinate 11,890 of JAQSVH010159239.1, read as the reverse complement.
CTTCCTTTCTTGACTGACCTTAGCCTTAAAATCGCTATAAAGAGAGACATTGAAGTACTTGCCCTTGTCAACATTCTCTTGTAATTTCAGATCCGCAGTAGGCCCCACTCCAACCTTTCAATTTTGGACCTCGGATTTGGATTTATAAAGTTTATGGGCTAACTTTTCCCTATGCTCATTTGTGAGGCTAATTATGTTATTTCTTCTTTTCTGAACTAACTATGCATTGAATGATTTTGCCACATTTGTTGTTAAATGATCCTAACGATGAGGCCTGAACTTGGACATCACCCAATGTTCAGGTGATTGTTTACCATCCATTCAGCTAGCTTTTTTTGTATGTTGCCAAATTATTCATTGCAATGTTGTAATCCGATTCTAGTCTTGCATAAACCATGCGTCCAATAACTTCCCATCGGACATCATTTTGTTTACTTCAGAACTGAAGTTTTCCTTTATATGTCGATAATAGTATGCATGGCAAGCTGTTTCGTATATCTCATCAATGGTTGTAATGATATTCTGGTGCCTAACGGATATTATGGTAAAGTATACATGTCTCGTAACATTGGACTTGAGGTTCCCCAAGAACCACATCCAATCCTCCAAACTCTTAAAGTTGACCGTAGCAAATGCCAATGGGAAGAGCTGATTATTTGCATCAATAGAGCTAGCTGACAACAAAGTGCCTTTATAAGAAACGTTTAAGTGGTAACCGTCAATAAAAACCAACCCTCTACAGCCATTCAAAAAATTAACAATGTTGTATCCATACGATATAAACAATTGCTTAAAATGATGTTTCGAATCGAATGTGCACATGGCAACGCTTTGAGGGTCAGCATCTTGAATCTGTTGGCGCATTCATGGTACTAATCTGTATAAGTCTTGTTCCTTCCCATGCAATATCTTCATGGAGTGCTCTTTGCATAGCCAAGCTTGTTTATATGTCATTTGAATTCTACAATCAGCTTCAAACGCTGTACAATTTGATATGGAGTAGTATCAGGCCGCAAATTCAACATTTCCACTACAATGATGGCTATAAACTTGGATTTCGTCTGAGACCTTCCTAAGATCATATCTTGAGTAGTGTGGTTGTGTTGATCTATGAAGGTACCCCTATGCGCTATTAAATGCCAAGGGCATCCCTCTGCCCTGTAATCGACACTTATGAATGACTTGCTATTCTTTTTAAAGATATATGAAAATCCACTTGCCACACTAAACTAATAAAGTGCAAGCCTCAATGCAAGTGCATCTTCGAAAATTTGGCCGTTGCCAATGATCTTGTCTTTCTAGATGCCGTTTACAAATCAATCTTTAGTTGTCGAATCTAATACAATATCTGACATAAATTCCCCTTCACATTCAGTAGATGAAATTATACTGGTTTCATCCATCATCATGGTCATGCCATGGGAGCCTTCATTACCTGTAAGACCGCTGTATATGTCATGTGTAGAGACAAAAGTATGAGCTCATTATGGTAGCCATCAATGAAGGTGAAATTAGGAAATAATGAGATAAATCTTCAAACTCACCATAGGTTCACGGCATTAATAGGTTGAGTGGATGTCCTTTCCTCTTCATGGGGACCAAAATCCCCGTGTTCCAGAATCATTCACCAAATCTATGAGCAAAGTTGGGTTAAAATCCAATGTATATATGATAATATGATGATCAAGGTTCACTGACAGTTTTTCTCTAATCTGTCTATGTAAATCTGATACAATAGAGGTTTCTTTGATCATTACCCCAATTGTTGTTCCAGCACGGTACTGGATAAAGGAGTCGTACCGATGATATTACCATTAATATGGCAATAATAATGAACACATTTGTTTAGGATAGATGAAGTCATCATAAGTTTTGTATATTATGCATTAAATTCTACATGCAGAGGGGACTCTTCCTTCAGTACATACATTAACACCTAAACTCATGTTTGAGTAAAAGCTTCCACTAAAAGATTTAAATTTGTAACCATGTAACTCTAACCTTCTAGGTATTACTTAGCATGAATCTGACCATAAATTCCATGAATGGGAATGACCATATTCTATTTTAAGATGTTGATGCATGCAAATAATCTTGAAGAAGACATTAGATTGTATCTGATCGTGTACACTAAATTGAGGGATTTTTGATTGGGCACTTCAAAAAGGGAAGTAGCCAAGGCAGCTCAAATGTTGGGCGGGAAAAAAGCAATCTCCGTAGGATGTTTTACTGAAAGAAGCCAGCTTCGACCCACACAAGGTGTACAAATAAACTTATGAATGAAGGAATGGCTCTTTCTCGACATGAAAGGAAACTTCCCTATTATGCAAAGGAAAAAATAGTTACAAATGGCTAAAGTTACATTCAATTGAAGCTGAGGGGCATATACGTGGATAGTAGATATTTATAGTAGAAGACAATGAGGTCAACTGAATTTGGGGCAGAAATATCATGCTAATTCGTCTAGACAGACCACAAAGGAATTAGCTCCACAATTTAGTCTATTGTGACTTACTCCAATTACAACTATGCTCTTAATATCAATGTTACTAATTATGCCATCTTATTGTTATTTTTCGCTAATGAGTTTTAAGGTGGATTTAGATATAATCCCAAAAATATGATAATGAGATATAAATGCAATATCAAAATTCCCGTTTATAAATTAGTGAAAAGGCTATGGTATATGAATTCTAAGTAGAAAACTGGCTCTATGCTTCTTTAATAACTGACACCCACATAATAATGGAACCGACCCAATGCTGCTTAAGGAACCAATTCCCACATCATTTTGGCATCGATTTTCCATGGTTCTTTAAGAACCACCACCCACTTAATAAGGAAACTGACTCCTACATTATCTATGAACCGTCACCTTCTTAAACTTTCCCATTGAAGACCTTCAACAACCGGCTTGTACAGAGGATGACAACTAACTCTATTTAATTGAATACCCTACTCCCATATAAGAAATAACTGGCTCCATGTTTCTACAAGAACTAGCTCCCTCATGCAGCTTGAATCGACACCTGCATATTAAGTAGAATTAAAAGGCTGGCTCCCTAAAACCCATAAACAGATATCCCTTGGTTACAGTCACCATTACATTTCACTGAAACCCACTAGGAATAGAAACATGAGGCAGTCGACAATTCGAACATGGCTTTTAAGACTTACATATGGAAGAGGGCTTCTCAACCGAAATAGAAGTAGATAGTTGACCCAGCAATAAAGGATAGTGGAGCTAACCCCCTTGCAGAAGCATCACTTGGAAACCCACAAACAACTTCAACTTTTTAGAGTAAAAATGTCGTTTCAGTGATCGTTTTGGGTCGAAAAAGGTATTAGGCGAAAAACATATTAATATAAAGTTTTTGCGAAAGATGGATTTCCCATACTTCGATACATTGAAACTCTATTGGTTAAGAAATTTGCTTGCACCATCGATTTAGTACTATAAGAGATTAGTCCGATTATTTTACAAATAAAAAGAAATGATAGTGTAGAAGAACGTTTTGGAAACCTTGCTGAGATTTCGGATGTCAATTTTTTCCACACGTACGTTGGAGGGAAGCTAATACTGGTCAATCCAAGAAGTTTGTGTAAGGCATTTGGTTTGGAATTTGTGCCCTATAGTTAGTGTGAACCATATATGAGTAGGAGAATATTAGATCATGGTAAGGTCGTCTTTAAGGATTCATTTCTACAACAATTAAAACTAATGCTAACGACATGAATATACATAAAAGACTGATGCATTTGATAGCAGTTCACATTTTGATCCCCAGAGGAGGGAAATTTGCCACAATGAGTCATGAAGATATATGGCTTATGTCTTGCTTGATAAAGGGCAGGAATCCAAGATTACATTTCATAATTTCTTAAAAAATGAGAGCTGTTTACAACAGTAATAGGATAATCCTTCCACATGCATCCCTTATATCTGATTCCTACAAGATTATGGAGTATGTTACACCAATGAAATAGGAACTTCAGTCCTTGAGACTTATGCAATAGGGTGGGCTAGCCTAAAGAAGTCTAGTTTTGACGTAGATGGAGGGAATAGACCGAAAGCTGTAAAAGAAAGCAAAAGAAAAAGTCAAACTATCCTAGACCATTAGCAATGAATGTATCAAGCCCACCTCATAGAAATGAGGACTGTCCAACCACTAGCATGGTTTGGGAAAACATAGAGACGCTGAAGGAAAAAATGGACAAAATGGAGGAACACATGGTATCAATGAGATTAGATGCGGCTAGCATGGGTAGATAGATTAGTTTTCTCATTAACTTTGTCAGAGATGAGGTTGTGCCCAACTTATCTACCCTATTTACTTGCTCAGGAGTGACTAAAAATTAAGACATCACCACCATTGCTAAGGAAGAGGAGTCATGGGATAATAAGGTATGTATAAGTTCCCTTTTACATATATGGTAGTTTAACAGTAGGGGTCATACAGATTACGATAGACTCTATTACCTTTCATGGATAGAGTAATGATCTTCGCATACAATTAATCATAGGGACTAAACAATAAGAATTGACATCAAGAGCAAAAGACCAAAAAACTCATTATCCTTAATGTCAATGGTGTGTTGCTAGATGTAGTGCACTCCTCAAAGTGTCCACTAGATTTCAAAGGGAGAAAAATCCACTCTTACATAGGTAAGGCACACATTCCACTACCACGTTCACCCATCATAGTCATAATCATTAACAAAATGGTATGCACTCAACTGTTTACTTTATATCCATCTTACACTAATTATGGTTAACTTACATGATTTCTCAGTTTCATAGAGACCATTCTGTGAGGATTTTAAATAGTTTTTCTTTGATACCTTTGAAGTTGGGGTTTACTTATCTAGAAACAAGTAAGATCTACATTAAGTAACCTTGATACATCGTTCAGACATTAAATAGTATTGTCATATGTTAAGACCCAAGAAAAACTTGGACGGTGTTCTAACATATTTGTTGGGTGATATGAAGGACAAATTGTTGTTTTGTTGGGTCTTCATTCAAATTATGTGAAAAGTATGACGACTAATTGATCTTGAATCTAACAAATCAACTTCTCATTTCCTAGGATGCATACCACTGTACAAAAATGAAGTACAACATAATGGATAACCCTGTGAAGCCATTATTGTTTAAAGATCTATGAAATCAGTGGGATATATGCGGCGGCCTTAGGGAAAAGGGTTATGATGAGTCCAACATGTTGTTGTTGGATGATAGCCCTTACAGATCATTGCTAAATCCTAAAGTCATATCGTAAGTAGATGATCATGAGACATTTGACTTGTGTACATAATGAAGGAATTCATCCTTTTGTTATTTTCCCCAATATTAAGATAATTGTACATAATGACATTTTCTAATGTTATGTAGCCTCACAATGTAATATTCTCGTATCTATACAAATTTAGGGATGAGCATGATTGGGTGAGTTGTAAATTGATTGCGGATAAATAGTTATAGTACATTCAAGTATTACATGTCATTTACATGAACAAATGGTGATATACTAACGTACAATAACTTCCACAGGTGCAGCTATTGGGGGATCGCTCAGAGTATATTTGAAGCAATTGGCAGAAGCTGAAAATGTCCTAGACTTCATACGACAGAACCAATTTGGACAGGAACATATTAGTGAAGGACACTAGGATTGGGAGTTTTACTTATGAGTTATTAGGAGTTTAGGATGAACTGCACCGTTAGAAATATACGAATATTTAGTCAAAGGCAATACTGAGCTCATAAAGCTAATCATAGACGTAAATTCTTACTTGTTAGTTTTGGTGCTCATACCTGTACATTGAAATGTATACAATGCCTGAAACAAACTTGTGATGTCTTGCACGTTTTAACTCAGTTAAAAAAGTGCATTTTCCACCCATTTACGACCTCTGTTTGAATGGATATAAAGTTTCAATATTCGAAGTTTTCTACTTGCATAAAAACTTATGCTATAAGCGATGTTGAATTCACTCTAACATCCATGTATACAGTTTTAAAATTATCTAACATTATATATTACTCTATTACATAAAAAATTATGCTGAGGATAACATTGTACGAACACGAAGAACAATGCAAATGGAAAAGTACTGATAACTAAATGAAAATATGCCTACCCTATATACAAATAGCCTAATTTGTATAACCTGCCATGCCAAACCCCAACTCTATTTAAGTGCATCTAGCACAAATTTAAGCTTTTGCATCACTTTAAGCTTCATATTGATTCCCACCTCTAACTCAGCAGCATATTTAACCATATACAACTGATAAGTCTATTAGAGTTCTTTTATAAGGGATTGCCCTAACGTCTAAATCATTTTTTGTTTATTGTACATATGTTTATAGTGTTCAAACATGTCATAGTGGTAGTCATTGATCTCGAAACCAAAACATGCTTTCATATGAGTAATGGTATTCTTAATGGCTGACGTTTGTGCTCTTTTCTCATCTTCCTGAAAGTCTTTCCATAGAAATATCTATCAAGTTCTCTGACTCAGGAAGTAGCATAATATGAACAACTACCCTGTATTTATTCTCCACATTGTGTATGACCTGATAAATTAGAGCACCATATCCACATACGGCTGCAACCTTCCACAAAAGGTCTTGAAAGTCAATTGAAATAATTTCCATTGGCCTGCAACCAAAAACTATGCATAGATAGCAATCAGTAACTACTGTGAACAAAAAAAAGAACAAATTAAAATTGGATACGGTTTCAATAAGGACTCTAATGCTGTTACAAATATATATATATGCATATAGGGTTTAGGACATGGACAATTGTAGGGGTGGTTACTTGCAGTTGCTGGCATACATTACAACCTTAACACACATTACAAGTGGATGATTAATAGGGAAAAGTTATGGATAAAAATTACAACTTATGCTTAATAATGGCATTTTACGAATCGATGCGATTTTGTTCACTGCAGAATGAAGAATATAGAGATTATACTGATAATTAATTGGTTATAAAATTAGTTATAGACACCCTAAACTAGGATCCCATAACATCCTTCTAGAAAATGTCGTATCATGTCAAAACACTACCCGTCATGCGGTTGACTAATATATTTTCAAAGTATTCACTTACATTTTATATGAATTTACTTATGATCGAGCCATTCTTATCAGTAGTGCTCACAACAAAAGGTACTTTGCACTATCACTGAAACCTTATATGGTAATCACTGGATTCATATTTCAAAATTCTTGAATGTTCATAACATAACATAATTAGTGTACAAATTAAATTTACTGGTATAATCCAATACCTAACTGGATTTACAATGAAATGTTCATGCACTTAGTAGTGTAACACTACAATAAATTTAACAAAATGTACATATGGCAACCATTATCATGGCAAACCAGCAAAGATGCTTTCTAATAAGACAACCGTCACTTAACTAGCAAAGATGTATAAATCAGTTTCAAGAGGGCTATGTATATAGTATCGATAATAGCTAATATATTTATATGCTGCTATAAATGGATTAATATCAAGGGCATACACAAGTGTAAGTGGATAATTACGAAATTTGAAAGATGGATTCATATTATATGATATATTTCATACAACATCCCTATACATCATTCAAAGAATTTAATCTGTACATTTTGTGACCATAAACCCTTACAACACCTGCCTCATTTTTGAAATGTTCATGTTAATCTTATGTTCACTTCATACGCCTTAAACACTAGTCAACATGCTTCGTACTCTATCTTTTTCTGTATTCCTTGGGTCTAACATCAATTGCACCATAAGTTTCAGTCTATACTTCTTGCCATCAGCCTATACAAAAGCCAACGCAATGGTTAACACACAAATAAAAATTAGGACTGAAAATAAAGTTTGAATCTTATGCACTGCATACTCGCCTGATTCAATGGTGGAGTGATTTGGGCATTCCAACCTTGTAAATGCTTAATTAAAAAACCCCACAGTCATCAGAACTGTAATACAACAAAGAAAGAAGTAAATTCCAAACCCGTTATAAACACAAAAGCTAAAACAAATGGACCAAAACTAATATTCATATAAGCGATTAAATATTTACTTGTCATCTAACAACTGGACACATCGCTCCTTGTAATGCTGAATAGCATCTATGGCTAAATGGTTCTAGTTAAGCAGCAAAGCGGGTAAATACTTTTGCTATAAGACATAACATATATCAAATCAGTATTACCATCAACTTTATCCTAAACTTATCACCTCAGACGACGCAACTACAAGTTACGTTTTCTTAGATAATACCAATTGTCTAGGGAATCGAAAGTGATCCCTCCCTGGCTGTGACCTTCTCGAATCAACAACTTTTATCTATCAAGATACCATATTAACGTAATATGCAACCCAATGATTGTTTGCACATAACGAGAAGCATTTCCAACCATTATGTAAGGCATTAAAAATTAATCATGGTTATTTACACATACAAACAACTTAATTACCCTTACATGCTTAATTGATACATACCAACTAAGCTCCAGCTATATCAGTGTTATATGATTCAACCGCTATAAAATTACCAAAATGAGTTACGACATCGTGTTGGTTTATCTTTTTGCTAAGATTGTAGTACAAAATGGCTCCCTCCATGAAACCAACCACTGCATATTAACATTTGCTAACTATAACAACAAACATTCAATAAAAGGAGTAGAATTATGATCGCATATTGTGATCACAAGGCCAAAATTATACCACTAAATGCAGGTTAGAACAATACGACATAGCTTTGATTTTCTTGCTTGCATAAACTTTCTTCGCATTAATTACATGTACAAACATCTCTACTACTTGAAATATTTGTACATAAACAAACTATTATGTTCATGATGAAATTAGGCACGTTCATTTAATGCCATATGTACAAAAGACAAGTTTAACATACCATATTACTCACCCAATTGGATTTTGCTAATGATAAAATGTCCATCCTCGTTAGATCCAAGCTATGCATTTGGCAGAGCGATTCCCTACAACAAAGTGTAATAGACAAGTTACAATGCTTTTAAATGTAAGCACAACTAATGTAAAATATGTATGCTAAACTCACTCCATGTGTAAATTTTTATCCCATGCATACTCCACCATAGCTTTTTCGAGTGTCGTTAATGAGCCAAGTGGCCAACTGACCAAATATGGTGATCAAAGATTAGTAGCCGCCCTACGAACATGTGGAGAACTCCTAATCATGCTCACATTGGCATCACCATGTATTTCTTCCTCTATTGTATCCAACAACTCATCCTCTGTTACACCCCTCTCTGACATTCTGACTTTCGAAGGACAAGGCACCATATTTACTTCAAAACTACATCCAGTCTCGCATGGTCTAAACTAAAGTGATGGGGATGCTTCCATCTCTCCGATTAGCTTCCTCTGTCTCGACTGCTCCATTTCATTTGCAACATCTACCATTGCACTATTTCTATGTAACGATGATAGCTTTATCAGTACTATCATATCCAAGAGATTATCTTTGTGCAAGCTTGCATTTTAGTGGTTTCGTTTCATTATCTTATGGGTTATTGACCTGATCTTTTACAATATAACCTATAGCATAATGTTTTTAACCATGCATTATTTGAAAAATATTGAATTTCAAACATATTACAAAAAACACTATAAAGCATAGCTGGCATACTTGCCGATGTTAATTGCTTACAACACTTATTGCTTGCACTTTATAGGCCTCATAAGAAAAAGGAAAATTAGACATACCATCACTTTCGGATCACACAACATGGATTAATTTCCCTCGCCACTTTCATCCTTCACAGGTTCAATGTCGCTTACAACCTACAAATATAATCACACAAAATGTAAAATACAATAATTGTAATTGCCGTAAATTTTTAATTCACTATTTTAATGCATAACCGTTTAATAGATAACCAAAAACAAAATAAGTTTTAACGATATCACTAAAGATACTTGCCCAGAACCATATCCACCATACTCTTCCTCTATTGTATGCATCTCTTGATCGAGTCATCTTCACATCTACTTATCTAAGGCATAGCACAAGGTATGCTTCTTTTGGATAGGATAACCCTATCTAAGTAAAACATTTGCAAAAAAATTTAGCCTTATTATATCTCAATTTTTGCTTACTAGGATAATGTCATATACTGAAATCAGTTAATAAAGCATAATTCCTGATACCTGAAGAAAAAAGATGCAGCTGGTCAGCCATGTTGAGTGTTTTCTTCCTTTGTTCTTCATAACAGCATGAACCAACTGCTTTAAGGTGAACCCACCCGAATTATACAACTTTATTTACGCTAGATCAAAGATGATCTTCACGAGCTTGGGATTAACCTCAACCCTACTGCTCGGTGCCAAGATGAACCCTATGACATACAGTACAAACAGCCTCTACCAATCATCTAAATCTGTTACAGCGCGTAACAAATCTTCAAAGTCCAATAAAGAATTTAAAGGCAGCAGCCTACTGCACCACTCTTTTATTTCATCACTTTCATTTAGAGATTGTTCAGTAACTTTTACCCTATCAGAGGGAATACCAAACACAACTCCTGCATCGGCATCTTTAATTGCAATGACATGGTTCGACCATGTCAAAGCATTATTCTATGTGTCGAAATGTTCAATCAACCATATATACAATGGGTGACATAAAAGGTTGCCCTTAAACTCAAAAGACCCTCAAAACCTATTTCTCTAAGTGCATTCTCTTTTCTATCATCCCTAATGACAACCTCTTTCATTAACCTAACTAACCTACCAGGCCTGCAATGAGTGCTTACTTTACAAAGGGGTTGCAATTTTGCACGGTCTCATGTTAGCTAAAATTGGCAAGTATTAATACATTCATTCATACAGTCTCAGAAAGAATAACTTTACCTTAACATTTTTTTTCTTCTTTTCTCTCTTGCAATGGCTTTGATCCATGTCTGCCTTGATTTTATGTCACACTTAAAAATATTATACTATTATAAATTTAGACCCATGTGTATATATATATTTACAACAACCTTTCCAAATTAAATCACTTTGCCATCGATATATGATTGTTGTTAAAATTGCAATCCAATTTTACTAACAATTAATACTACATTGTCTACTAAAAGTCATAACTTAAAAGTTTCTATGTTAATCAATCTTGCTTGCCAAGTTATAACAATTGCACCATCTCTCACCCCAAATATGCACCCACTGCTAATAGAGCATTCATCGGCAAGACTTTCATAGGTAATGTATCTCACAACTACACCTTTTTACATAGACCACATCTAACTCCTACAACTGTACATGGATCTTTGGTTTTTCAAATTTTTTTCCAACACAACACTGCTATATATGTCCTGCTGAAAATAAAATTTTTCTCAATATATATATATGGAATCTTGTTTTCTTCATATATCCTGCTGAACATATACCTAAATCCTACAATTATAAATTCCTTTTTATAACTACCCCTAAACAGATTATGCCAAGGAAGATAAACAAAATTTTTTCCTAGTATTTCAATTTAACATTCAAAAGTACTAACATCATACCTTAACTTCCCTGTAATTTCACTTTCTCCCATATTATGGAATCCGAAAACACTAATATCGCCACTCTCAAATTTCTCAATATTGACCGACACTAATTGGAAAATGTTATTAGAAACCCTACGTATATCAACTCAAAACACAGCGGTTCTCTCAATTGGGATTAGAATAGGGTTGCTGACGGCAATTTATGAGAAATCAAGTTAGGTTCCAACGAGATAATTAGTAATTTTGGAATATGAGATGTGTTAGCTATATTAGCTTTGAATTAATCTTAGTTTTGATATAACTAAAACTTAAGCTTAATTAGCTTGTGTTTAA